>JACSCI010000123.1:47107-58148 GCA_016801065.1 Sceloporus tristichus | reverse complement strand
CTATGGAATCCTGGGATTTGTAGTTCATTGTGGCATCAGCTATCTGTCACAGAAGGCTAAGTGGCCCAAAGGTAAAATCCCAGGATTCCATAGGATGGAGCTAGGAGAGTTAATGCAGTTTCAAAGTGGATTATTTCTGCAGTGCAGATACAGCGTGAGTCGGTTTTAAAAGGATAGAAAGCACCCAATTCTTCTTTTTACCCTCCTAATAATGGTTTTCCTTTAAAAAATAAGTAATTTGTTTTATTGCCTAATCCTTATTTTTGTTGTTGTTTGTTTCTATGTGTGTTTGTTTTATTCTCGTAATATGAGTTATTCTGGTCTGTCTCCTTCCTTCTTGCCTGAAAAATCAATTAAGAAGGAAACTGGGGAGACTTTTAAAACCTCCCAAAGGAGCCACTTTTGGCCTTTTTGGGGGGACCAGCCTCCTCTTAGAAGCCAAAGTCCAATGTTTGTGAAGAATAATAATAAGGCTTGTATTAAAACTATCCTCCCCATTTCTTATCCCTTTTAAAACCCTTGTTCCCCAGAAAGAGCAGAGCCGTGTAATAAGAAAACCCTCTCAGAAAAGACACCCAAAGAGACACACTTCCTTCCTTTTGGCCCAAGGAGCCTGGCCTCCTTCTGACTCTGGAGCCTCAGGAGAGAAAGAGAGGCCTCTGTTCAACTGAAGCCTCAGAGAAGGTTCCAGAACATTATTCCCAACAGTCACAAGCAGCACAAAATGGCCGCCAGAACACAAAATGGCCACCTCCACCTCAGTGTTTGGCATTTGGAGGCCTCAGCGCAGCAGTGAAGCCTACCGCTTCCAGGCCTTCTGCTTCTGCTCCACTCCTCCCTCCTTTTCTCTGTCTGCTCCTCGCTGACTCTTCCGTGCACAGAGCTAAATAGAGGCAGAAGCTCCTTCCTTCTTCCAAGGCTTATAGGCCTTGTCCCTCTGCTCCTTCTCCACTCCTCTCTCTCACTCCTTCCTTCCTTGTTTCTGTCTATCTCTCTTTCTTTCTTTCTTTCTTTCTTTCTTTCCTTCCTCTCCCTCTCCCTCTCCCTCCTTCCTCCTTGTCTCTCTCTGTTCCTTTCTCACTCTCTGCTCCTGGCTCGCTCTTCCAAGCGCAGAGCTAAATAGAGAGGCAGAAGCTCCTTCCTTCTTCCAAGGCTTCCAAGCCTTGTCCCTCTGCTCCCTCTCCACTCCTCTCTCTCCCTCTCTCTCTCTCACTCCTTCCTTCCTTGTTTCTGTCTATCTCTCTGTCTATTTCTCTTTCTTTCTTTCTTTCTTTCTTTCTTTCTTTCTTTCCTTCCTTCCTTCCTTCCTCTCTCTCCTTCCTCCTTGTCTCTCTCCTTCCCCTTCTCACTCTCTGCTCCTCGCTCACTCTTCCCCGCGCAGAGCTAAATAGAGGCAGAAGTTCCTCCCCTTCTTCAGTCTGGCCAATGGGGGCAGAGGATCTGGAAGGCCCCGCCCCCTGCCCCACCCTCACAGGCTCCCCCTGCAATTACAGTGGTACCTCGGGATACGAAATACCCAGGTTACGAAATTTTCGGGATACGAAAAAATCCCATAGGGAATTATTGTTCCGGGTTACGAATGTTTTTTCGGGTTACGAAAAAACTTTTGGTGCTTTTTTCGGCTTTTTCGCACGGAATCGCGGCTTTTCCCCATTAGCGCCTATGGCAATTCGGCTTACGAAGGCTTTTCGGGTTACGAAAGCGGCCGCGGAACGAATTACTTTCGTAACCCGAGGCACCACTGTAATATGGAACAAGGCAGGAGGGACTTGAGGGACCCTGGAGCCCCAGCCACACGGACACTGGCCAAAGGAGCACATTCCCAAAGCCTAAGACCCATGAAATGGCAGCCCTATGCAGGGCAGGACCCTCCTCTCTCTGGCCCTGTGGATGCTGGGAGATCCAGTCCAGGGAATACACTGTAAACCCCATTGGCAAGAGAAAAGGCTACTAGTACTCTCTGATGTCTCACTAGGTGTCAGAACCTGTTATTAAGATCAGTTATAAGGTTATATCTTTTCAGTTCATGTCCATTCACTTGATTTTAAAACCTCCCAAAGGAGCTACTTTTAGTGTAGTTTGGGGGACAATCGTCGTCTTAGTGGCCCTCCTATTAGAGACCCCTCCTCTTTTGACCCAAATCCTTTATGAGGCCAAAAACCCCTTTGTGAGGAAGCGAACACCGAATATCTCAGGAAGGCTCTATATCCGTGAGGTTTGGAATCCTCTGATCAATGGCCCACATCCAAACTTATACCAAAAGTAGAAAGTCTTTTGCAAGAGCATTGCAGTAGTGATCTGTAACACTTTTTTGCAGAGTTTGAGGCTTCAGAGAAAAATGTACACTTTTAAAATTATTATTATTATGATTAACCTTTATTTATAAAGCGCTGTAAATTTACACAGCGTTGTACATACAAAAACACCCCCTCCTTTCTCCCCCCTGCTAGTTCCCCACCCCACACACACTTAGCCAGGTCCCCATCACAAACAAGCCTCACTCAAGACATTTGAAACATTGCCAGCTAGTTGTCTAAGACAACACTCCAAAGCAGTTAACAGGGCCCCACTTAGAAACTAACACCAACTTTAATATTCTACCCATATACTCTCCACCCCCAACATCTTAGCTAACAGAACAATATAGATCAGATATCTCAAAACATACATGAAGTGATTATATAGGAACTGAATATATACAGCATTATAACTGATCTCAATAACAGGTTCTGACAATATCTCCCAAGGCCCCCTCCCTCCATGACCCCTTTCCACTCTTCCCTCAGTCTCTCTCTCTCTCTCTCCTTTGAAGGCCCCAAACTGCCAACTGCCAAGCGCTCAGACAGAGGCAGCCATTTTGTGTTCTGGGGGCCATTTTGTGCTGTTTGTGACTATGGAGAATGTTCCAGAACCTTCTCTGAGGCCCCAGTTGAACAGAGGCATCGCTTCTCTCCCTGAGGCTCCAGAGAGAGAAGGAGGCCTGGCTCCTTGGGCCAAAAGGAAGGAAGTGTGTCTCTTTGTGTGTCTAGTCCTCTCCTTTCTTGGGAGACTCTGTGGGGCCATGAGATTTTTTTTGGGGGGGGGGGAATCCCAGAGAAACCATGGAACCTCAGAATATGATCAAGATTGCAAGGTTGTTTCTGAGGAAGGAGAGGTTACAGCCTTTTGCTTTTGCCTGAGCCTCTGGGAAGGACCCCTCTTCTCCTTTCTCCTTGGCTGTCTTCATGGAGGGCAGACTCCTTTTTTCCCTTTAGACTCAGTTTGCAGCAATGGCAGTGAGCTGAAGAGAAGGGGAGAAATGGCAGGAGGAGGAGGAAGAAGAAACCAGGACATTTTAAAAGCAGCTGAAAAGGTGGGAGGACATAGGATGAATCAAGGGGAGGGTTCCTGCCAAACTGGGAGAGTTGGAGGACATGCAGAAGGAGCTGGTCTGGAAATGGAGGAGGAGAAGGGGGCTTGCAAAATGACCTCCGTGGATGAGAAAGCTGGGCCAAGTCCATGCAATGAAATGGCCCAGTGAAATGGTGTCCATAATATAGGAGCCAGTGTGGAATAGTGGTTTGAGCACAGCTGAATTATGACTCTGGAGTTCAGATTTGGAATCCCAGCTCTGCCTTGGAAGCCCATTGGGGGACTTTGGGCAAGTCACACTCTCTCAGCCTCAGGGAAAGGCAATGGGAAAACTATTCTGAAGACATTTGCCAAGGAAACCCTGTGATAGGTCTGCCTTAGGGTCACCATAAATTCAAAACGACTTGGAGACACGCAATAATAACAACAACAAAAGCAATGTCTATTATATAAAATGGCAAAAACGAGTTGCTCTTGGAATTTACATTGTGTTTCTGTGTTTTCAAGCTTTGGATGGTTGAATCCATGGGTAAAGAAATCATAATAAATTAAATAAATTGTTTATTTATAAACTGCTTTTCCCAGGATCAAAGCGGTGTACAACATATCAATAAAAAACAATACTGCGAATAACATATTAAAATACACATTAATACATCATCATCATTAATATCATCATCATCATCATCACCACCACCATCATGAAAAGGGTCTTCTTTATCAGATTTTTATCAGGCAGATGACTAAAATGGTGAAGGGTCTGGAAACCATGTCCTATGAGGAGCGATGGAGGGAGGTGGGGATGTTTAGCCTGGGGAAGAAAAGGTTAAGAGGTGACATGACAGCCCTGTTTAAATATTTGACGGGATGTCCTATTGAGGAGGGAGCAAGCTTGTTTTCTGCTGCTCCAAGGGCTAGGACCCGGAACAATGTATGAATGCAAAGGAAAAGAGATTCCACCTCAACATTAGGAGGAACTTCCTGACAGTAAGGGCTGTTCGACAGTGGAACACACTCCTTCCTCAGAGTGTAGTGGTCTTTAAGTAGAGGCTGCATGGCCATCTGTCAGGGATGTTTTGATTGAAAGTTCCTGCATGGCAGAATGGGGTTGGACTGGATGTCCCTTGCGGTGTCTTCCAACTCTACGATTCTATGATTCTATTGTCAAAAGTGTTAAAATCAAACAGGAGAAAGGCATCACTGTTTTGTGAATTTTGGATGTTATTGTTTACAGTGTCGTCAAAACACCTTCTCCTGGATATGCTTTCTAGATTTCAGGAGACTGTATTTTTTTTAACTTTGGTGCTAAAAGAAAAAAAACATATAGGACCAACAACAATAACACAGATACAATTAAGAGACTTGACAAATACAAATATTTACAAGCAACAAAACTTGTGAAACATACTAAGGCGGGGTACAGGCCGCCAGAAAGAGGTGCGTCCCCGGCGTCACTCTTTCCTCTGCAGAAGCGCCGCAACACCCAAATTGAGCAAAAAAGGAGCTCACGGAAGCAGCTCCTTTTTGCGGTGCACTTCTGCCACCCCAAAAAGCCAGCGATGGCATGGGTACGCTGCAGTTGCGCCACCCCGTTTGGAGGTGGCACATCTGCAACATCGCCGTTATGCTCCGCGTCTGGTGGGTGTGCTGCAGCTGCGGCACCCTCATTTGCAAGGGTTGCCATCTGTATGGGCACTCCGCCTACCAGGCAACCCTCACACGTGATGAGGGTGCCTCAAAGGCTTCTAAAGGCTTCTAAAAGCAGATCAAAGCGGCTAACAGTAAAAGCACTGGTAAAACACAATAACAACTTGTCGTTGTTATGTCCCAAACCCTCCCAATTCCTCCCATCCACAATAAAATACAATTAAATTCTTAAACAATTATTAAAACAATTATTAAAAATAGGACAGAAGCAGTTAGAGCAGTTGCTGAACAATTCAATTAATAAGAGATTGCTGGAATGCTAATCTGGAAAGAGATATGTCTTGATGAGCTTTTTAAAGTCTTAAAGACTGGTGATATATCGGATCTCTTCTGGAGCCTGTTCCATAACTTGGGAGAAGGTCTTTTGTGTAACTGCAGAGAGCCTTGTTATTGCTGGCTGCAGTAAGTTTTTACTAGAGGACCTCAAAGTGTGGGGCAGATTGTATGGGAGAAGGCGATCCCATAAGTAAGATGGACCCAAGCCATGGAGGGCTTTAAAGGTTATAACCAAGACCTTGTACTGTCCCTGGAAATTAATGAGCAGCCATTATAGGTGTGATATGGACACCTCTAGATATTCCATTGACCACTCTGGCTGCCATATTTTGGATTAGTTGAAGTTTCCGGACTAAGTGCAAGGATAGCCCTATGTAGAGCTCATTGCGGAAGTCAAGGCATGAGGTTACCAGCACATGCATCATAGTTTTCATGTCCTCAGGTTCCAGGAAGAGGCGCACTTGGCGTATCAACCAAAGCTGATAACAGTCACTCCTTGCTGTCGCATCTATCTGAGCTGACATCTGGAGCGACAGATTCAGGAGCAACTCCAAATTGCAAACATAGTCCTTTAGGGGAAGAGTAACCCCATCCAGGACCGGTTGACAAACCTCCATACCTGGATTAGGACTCCAACAATCAGCACTTCCGTTTTATCTGGATTCAGTTTCAGTCTGTTTTTCCTCATCCAGCCCATTACTGCCCCAAGACATTCATTCAGAGGGGAGATGCCTTCCTTAGTTGATGCTGAGATATCTCTGGGTGCCATGAGGATACAGATAGCACCCTCCCCATGCCTCTGGATGATCTCTTGCAGCGGTTTCATGTAGATTTTAAACAGCATTGAACGAAAGCATTCTTAAAGTTGTGCATAGATGGTACCTCACATCATACAACTGCAGACATTACTAACAACCTCACCTGGTGCTGTTGGAGCGGATGTAATACTAGACGCACCTTCCTGCACATGTGGTCTCCAAGTGTATTTGCATTTTGGCATTCAGTAGTTAACTTAATTTCAGAAATCAATGATCAAAAGATTGTCCCTTCTCCAGAACTTTTATTGCTTTCAGTGTTTATTCATGAAAACAAGACATTACACAATAAAGATATTGTTGCATTTTTGTTGGCATTGGCCAAGATTGAAATTGCCAGGGCTTGGAAAACTGGAAAGGTCAATATGACTGATTGGTGGTCAGGATTTTGGGATTTTTGGTTTATGGAATAGCTCACTGATCAATCTAGAAGGTTGCAGGGTGGACTCTTCCTCTGCCTTTTGAAGAACAATGGTCCCCACTTATATTTGATCTCAACATAATTGGAGCAGAAGTGGGCCTGCCTTTGTAATATGATTCCCTTTCGATGACTGAATTGGTGCAAAGAAGGTATCTCTGTCTTCTGAGTCCATCTCTGTTTTTATGTAATGTTGAACTTTTACATCCCATGTGACCTTCAATTTTCAAATATGGTTTTTAAGCTTTAAAAAAAAACAGCATTAGTGACAGGATTGTGCCCCAAGGAACACCAGATTTAAGCTCCCTTTTAGAGGGACAACTGTCCCCAAGCATCTCCATCTGGAATCTGCTTGAGAGAGAGGATTGCAACCACCGCAACGCATTGCCCCCGATCCCCAGTTCCCTCAGGCTTTCCATAAGGATACCATGGTAGATGGTATCGAAAGCCACTGAGAGATCCAAAAGCATCAACAGGGTCACACTTCACCTGTCAATGCTTAAACAAAGATCATTTACTAAGGCAACCATAACAGTTTTGACTCCGTATCCCATCCTGAAGACAGTTTGAAATGGGTCCAGATAATTTGTTTTATCCAAAACCACTTGGAGTTGAAGACCAATTGTCTTCTCAATCATGTTGCTTTGAAATGGAAGATGGGAGACCAGTCTGTAATTGTTCATGTCCAAGGGATCTAGGGAGGGCTTTTCCATAAATGGCCGTACCACCGCTTCTTTTAAGCAAGATGGAAAATAGCCCTCCTTAAGAGATGCATCTATGATATATCACAGGAGAATCCTAAGTGCATCTTCTCCTTGGATGACCAGCCATGAAGGGCAAGGATCCAGAGGGCAAGTTGTCTTCTTCTCATTTCCAGGGAGCGTGACCACTTCCTTAGTACTCACAAATTCCAATTGATCCATTATGATCTTATTCACAGTCACTGGACAGCTCACCTATAGCCTCTGCAATAATATCGGCGTCCAACATGGGTCTTGCATCTTCCCCCCAGAACCCATTATTAGAGCCTTCCACAGCTCACTGTGATGCTTTAAATGACCATTTTGCAGATAAAATCACATCACAGTGTGCTGTGGAAGGCTCTAATAATGGGTTCTGGGGGGAAGGTGCCTGAGTCAGGTCCCAGATTCTCTCCACCTCCCTGCTTCAGCAGTCTCTTTATGCTTCTCTTCGGATCCTGTGGGCCTTTAAGACTAGTTCCCAGGGTGCCAGAGGATTGCCAGATGTCTGTTCACCTCCCTCCTATTGGCTTTGTCCTAGATTTGCCGCCTTTTGTCATAATAACCCCTCAAGTACCTGGGCCCCAAGGAATCCCCCGAGGAGGGGGCAGGGAAGGAAAGACAGAGAGGAGGCCTGCCAGGCCCCTTGCCTTTCTTTGGGGGGAAAAGAGGGGCATCCTTCCTTCTTATAATCCCCAGCCCCCACCCACCCACCCCAGAAGACATTCCAGCCATTCCTCTAAATGAAGGAGGGTTTCCCCCCATTTCCATCTTTCCCTCCCTCAGAACAGATTGTGAGGGCAGCAATGGCTTTAGGGTTGAAACTGTGCATGCAAACATACATCCAAAGACCCTTTCTGATCCTGCGGAGGGATCGCCAGGGCCTTATTGCTGCTGTTTTATTCCACTGGCGGCCTTTGAGGGAAGGGAAGGAATGTGCCATGGGGTTAGCGACCTCCCCTTCCTTCCTTCTTTTGAGGAGACTTCGAAGAGGCTGCAATGGAGCCCAAGAAAGGCAGGAAAGGAAGGCTCTGCTTTGGAAATAAAGTCTCTCTGTGTATTTTGTATGTTTGTGTGTATGTGTTTGCCTTTGCTGTTTCTATGGCTGGAAATGGAGCTGAAGACTGAGGAGAGAACAAAGGGTCAGTTTGGGGCAAATTCAGAACTTCTGTGCATCAAAGACTCCAGTGTGTTGAAACAGCAAAGAACTTTATTGAGAACACATAGAAACCCAGTGTTTAAGCCAGAACTGCCTACTCCAATCCAAACAATACATTAAAACCTCAAAACCTAAACCTCCACCCTCATCCAAACCTAGCCCCCACCTCCAATTCCCACAGTCTATACCCCACAGGTAACAAGCCCCGCTTTGCCATTCCCACAAACTAGCCCTTTCTGTTAATATCAGCCTCCAACTTTCTTCAGCCAACATCCCACATATTGCAAAAGCTATCGTTCCCCTGACTATTCTAGACAGCTATAACAAATTCCAGACCCCCAACTACCTAACCTATACCATGACCCACAATCTCCAGCCAAATTAACAAAGTAATTATCTACATATACTATTAGCAATGAAAACCTAAACTTAACAAAATACAATCTTAAAACATATACAGACATATGGACAGACAAACCTTACAAGCAAAATCAAAAGGGCCTTTTCTTATCACCACTGGATTCAAAATATATTTTTTGTATTCCTTATGGACAAAAATAATATTAGTTCACTAGTGGGATTTGTGTGGCTTCTCTCCTGTGTGGACTCTCTGATGTAACACTAGGTATGACTTCCAAGAAAAACATTTCCCACAATGCTGGCATTTGTATGGCTTCTCTCCTGTGTGGACTCTCTGATGTTTCACTAGGTTTGACCTCTGAGGAAAACATTTCCCACAATGCTGGCATTTGTATGGCTTCTCTCCTGTGTGGACTCTCTGATGTGTCACTAGGATTGACTTCTGAGAAAAACATTTCCCACAATGCTGGCATTTGTGTGGCTTCTCTCCTGTGTGGACTATCTGATGTGTCACTAGCTGTGACTTCCGAGAAAAACATTTCCCACAATGCTGGCATTTGTATGGTTTCTCTCCTGTGTGGGTTCTCTGATGTATCACTAGGTATGACTTCGTACAAAAACATTTCCCACAATGCTGGCATTTGTATGGCTTCGCTCCAGTGTGACTTTTCTGATGTCTCACTAGGCGTGACTTCAAAGAAAAACATTTCCCACAATGCTGGCATTTGTATGGCTTCTCTCCTGTGTGGCCTCTCTGATGTATCACTAGGTATGACTTCATACAAAAACATTTCCCACAATGCTGGCATTTGTATGGCTTCTCTCCAGTGTGACTTTTCTGATGTCTCAGTAGGCATGACTTCAAAGAAAAACATTTCCTACAATGCTGGCATTTGTATGGCTTCTCTCCTGTATGGACCCTCCGATGCATGATAAGAATTGACTTGTAAGCAAAATGTCTCCCACAATGCTGGCATTTATGTGACTTGTTTCCTGGGTGGACTCTCTCATGACTCAAATGTTCTTCTGTAACGAAAGACAATGACATATGAGACTGAAAATCAGAGTTAATAGAGGAGGGTGTTACGCTATGATTTAGCTTTCATTAACCCCTCCTTATTAGAGATAAAATTAAGAAAGTTTCTGTGAGTAACCTAAGCATGGCCCTGCTGCTTATGCCCCTAAATCCATAGAACGATTGTATACTTACTTATAGGAGTTAACAAAGAAGAGATTGGAGGGGAATTTCCTTAAGGGAATCAGTGGAAGCGGATAGTCAGACAAAGGATATTATATTAAACATGTGTAGAAATATTTTGACTGACAGGTGGCATCATATCCTGTGAGACTGCCATAGAGTCCTGAGTCAGAGCCCAAGGCATGATACAAACCAACTGCAGAGGTCACTTCATGCTGTTTGGCTCCAGGAGATGACTCACAACCAATACAGTATACAGCTCACATGCGGATTGGTGTGGATTGGAGTTGTGTGTACAAGGGATGGTGAAGTTGATGGAAGTCGGAGAGGAGAGCTTGCAAATATTTGCATTATTAGGAGTAGGTAACTAGTGATTTCAGAAACCCATGTTTTTCTTCTCGTTCATTGAGACCTTGATGAGAATTTTTTTAAAAAATATTCTTTCCACAAATGCCCCTTTCAAAACGTGATTTCTTCTCTCCCTTCCAGCAGCTAGCGAAATATTTTTCACAGATTTCTCAAATGACAATAAAAGACAAGTCGAATAATTACACTAATTACTTTGCATTTCAAACTCAATTACCATCTCAAAAGGAAGTTTGGCAGATGTTTAAAGAACATTCCTATGCTTAAAAAAAAACCTGAAGGCACACACACAAAAGGAAGGAGAAAGCCCAGTCTCAACAAATAAACTGTGATCGAAGCCCCAACAGGAAATGCTAGAGTTGAGAGGACCTTCAAGGACCATCCAGTCCAACCCCCTTCTTCTTTGAAGTAATATATAGGAATACATGGTATCCTAGAGGACATGTAGTCTGACCCCTGTTCAACATCAGGATGGCACTGGAAGATGGGACAAACCAAGGGGTTTCTTGGCATAAAGAGGAATTTTGCCATGGGATGCCCCTGAAGTTGAGACAGTGTGGCCTTCACAGATGAGAAGGGGAGGGGTGGGGTGCCAAGTGGCAATGCTCTTCTGCCAAGCAGGAATCCTCAAGAAGGAGCAGAGTGGGGTGC
>JACSCI010000123.1:31343-47097 GCA_016801065.1 Sceloporus tristichus | reverse complement strand
AATAGCAGGAATTCTGCCATGGATAAAACCTACCATGAAGGAATACCTAGGACTTGCAATTGAAGCTGAGAGCAAGTGACTTGCCCAAGGTCAGCCAGTGAATTTCTATGGTGAGGAGGAAGAATGAAGATCTACTGAACTTTTCCCCTTCCCCACTGCCATATTGTTGTGTGCCGTAATAAATTATGTAGTAAGAGCTCTTCCACAGTGGAATATACTCCCTTAGAGTTTAGTGGAGTCCTCTTCTTTGGAGGTCTTTAAGCAGAGGCTGGATGGTGCTTGGAATGTGTATTCCTGCATGGCAGAAGTGGGTTGAAGTGGATGGCCTTGTGGTCTATTCCAACACTATGATTCTGTAATGCTAGTGGATTCCAGTTCCTTACCCACAGAGGCCACATTCTCATAATTCTCCATCATTATATAATTGTACATAAGTCTCTGTTTCTTCGTCAACAGTTTCCATTCATCCTCAGTGAAATATACAGCCACATCCGCAAAGGTCACCTGCAACAGAAAATAGCCCTCATCCACACAGTGTCTAAGCAAAAGGGGAGGAAAGCACCTGGCGCATCCAAATATTATTTCATCACTTCAGAATTCAATCCAGGAAATAAACTTTACATTCTGTCCACAAGAAAAAAGCTACTGCCTTTGAGATCAGTTTGTCTTGAATCCTTTCAATATAATAAGAAATATAATTTAGGCCATGTCTGGAATACTGAGGATGGATTAGGATATTGACTATCCTAACACATATAGTATATTTAGCCACAAAAGAATTATGGTGCATTTAGCCATTTCTTGTCAAATTTTAGAACCAAATGTCATTATTAAAAAACAGTTCTGGGGAGCACTCTGGACTTGAGGGCCAATGGGCCCACCCCCAATTTAGATCCAGAGACATTCTCCCACATCCCCCAACATTTCAAAGACAGGAAAAGCAAGGCACATGTGAACAAGCAACACCAGAAGGCGGTGGAGATGGCCAAAGTTGCTTATGAGGAAGATCACACAAGTTAGGAAGGGCACAGCAATTTGCTTTTGCTTCAGCCTCCTGGGACGGGCAATACCTCGCTTCCTTCTTTCCTTTCCTTTCCCCACTTTTGAGTTAATGGGGTGCAAACTGAATGGCACTCAGGAATTGAAGTGAGCTGAGATGGGGGAAAGTGGGAGGATAAGAGAGCAACCGGGACATTTTTAAAAGCCTGAAAAAATGAGGTGACAGAAGATTAACCAGGACTGTCTCTGCTAAATTGGGAGAGTATGTTCTCCGCTTGCTTTCAAGAGCTGGCCCAGTATTGACACAGATGAAACTAATAGTCAAGAACCTCAACTCACCAAAGAGTACTTGTATCTCTGCATCCTCTTTCTCTTGGGGCCCAACTCCCTCCGCTTGGCCTCTGTGTCGGCCATCAGGTGGGCAGGGGTCCTGGTGGTCTTGCACTTGGGTCACTTCCAGCAAAAGGTGCCCCAGAGCTGTGTCCAAGGGGGCCAAGATGAAGTTCCTGAGAAAAGAGACCAAATAGATAGAACTGGTTATAGAGTAAAGACACGAGAAGATCCTAATGATCAGGGTTATGATATTTCATGGTTCTTTTACAGACAATTAAGAAAGCTCTTCCCAATGGATAAAAAACAATACATTATTGGCAATCAGACTCTGATCTGGAACAGGAAATAATGCTGACTAAAAAGAACAGCAAGTGACATATGCCTCCTTTGGGCCATTGCAGAGGTGGATATCCCCTTGCCCCCTCTGCTCCAAACAGAGCCCCCTGTACGTAGCATAGTTTCACCGCAGCTTCCCTACCCAACAGATACTCCATGCCTTATTAGAGTGGTGAAGGATATGGGGATGGGGAATTGGAGAGGGCCCTGGTTATGTCCCTGCAGCTAGATGTAAAATGAGTGCATCATAAATAAATAAATAAATCATCCGCTGAAACCTCCAGAGGTCCTCAGTGCTTTTCTCCATCATCAGCCCCTTTCCCAAGAAGGCTGCATCCACACTGCAGAAATAAGATACTTTGACACCACTTTAACTGCTCAGTGCTATGGAATCCTGGGCTTTTACCTCTGGGACACTTAGCCTTCTCTGCCAGAGAGCTCTGATGCCACAACGAACTACAAATCCCAGGATTCCATAGGATGGAGCCAGGAGAGTTAACACACTTTAGAACTGGATTATTTCTGTAGTGCAGATACAGCCTGAGTCAGTTGTAAAAGGGAAGAAGCATCAAAGTCTTGTTTTTACCTTCCTAATAACAGTTTTCCTTTAAAAAAAAAGCAGTTTGCTTTTCTGTCTAATCCTTATTTTTGTTGTTCCTTTTTGTTTCTATGTTTATTTGGTAATAATATGATTTATTCTGGTTTGTCTCCTTCCTTCTTCCCTGAAAATCCCTTAATAAGGAAACTGGGGAGACTCTTAAAACCTCCGAAAGGAGCCACTTTTGGGCTAGTTTTGGGGGACTAGCCTCCTCTTAGAAGCCAAAGTCCAATGTTTGTGAAGAAGAAGAATAAGGCTTGTACAGTGGTACCCCGGGTTACGAAATTAATTCGTTCCGCGAAACCCGAAAGATTTCGCAACCCGAAAAAGCCATAGCCGCTAGCGCTGGAAGCCGCGATTTCGTGCGAAAAAGCGCCGAAAAGCACCAAAAATTTTTTCGTAAGCCGAAAAAAAAAAACGTAAGCCGAAACAGTTTTTTCCTATGGAATTTTTTCGTATCCCGGAAATTTCGTAACGCGGTGCTTTCGTATCCCGGGGTACCACTGTATTAAAACTATCCTCCCATTTCTGATCCCTTTTAAAACCCATGTTCCCCAGAAGGAGCAGAGCTGTGTAATAAGAAAACCTTCTCAGAAAAGAGGCACAAAAGACACACAAAGAGACACACTTCCTTCCTTTTGGCCCAAGGAGCCTGGCCTCCTTCTGACTCTGGAGCCTCAGGAGAGAAAGAGAAGCCTCTGTTAACTGAGGTCTCAGAGAAGGTTCCGGAACATTATTCCCAACAGTCACAAGCAGCACAAAATGGCCCCCAGAACACAAAATTGGATTCCATCCAATCAGGGCCAGGGATGATGGGAGGGGCTGGGGTTCCAACCAATCAGGGCCAAGGATGGTGGGAGGGATGGGGATTCCAGCCAATCAGGGCCAGGGATGATGGGAGGGGCTGGGGTTCCAGCCAATCAGGGCCAGGGATGATGGGAGGGGCTGGGGTTCCAGCCAATCAGGGCCAGGGATGGTGGGAGGGATGGGGATTCCAGCCAATGGCAGCCCTCAGAGTGTCCTCAGGAGTCAATCATGCGTAAAATACATATTATTATTATTATTAACCTTTATTTATAAAGCGCTGTAAGTTTACACAGCACTGTACATAAATTTTTTAATTTATCATATCATAAAAACATCACAAAATACAAACATTTCAATTACAATAATCGCAGGGCAGTTATGCTGTTATGACCAGAAGTAAACATATACACAGTTATGATTATATATACATGCTGATGTTGACCAGAATGTGGGGGGTGTATACATGCGCAGGTGCATCCATGTGCATTCCTATGTACCTCCATATTTCTCCATGCATTTGCTTATGTTTAAATTGAATGCAAGTAGAAGAGTATATATAAATGTGTGTGTTTATTCTAGACAGCTGCAACAAATCCCAACCCCCATCTTCCTAACCCATACCAGGACCCACAATCCCCAGCCAAATTTACAACCCAAAGCCATTATCTTTACTATTAGTAATTAAAACCTAATCTTAACAAAATATAACTTTAAAACATAAAGAGGCATATGGACAGACAAACCGTAAAAGCAAAATCACAAGGGCCTTTTCTTAGCACCACTGGATTGGAAATATAATTTTTGCATTCCTTACTGACAAAAATAATGCTAGTTCACTCCTGGGGTTTGTGTGGCTTCTCTCCTGAGTGGACTCTCTGATGTTTAACTAGGTTTGATTTCAATGAAACACATTTCCCACAATGCTGGCATTTGTATGGCTTCTCTCCCGTGTGGACTCTCTGATGCCTAACTAGGACTGACTTTGATAATATTATATGTACTTATATATATTCTTCTATATATTATACTTATACAGTCTGCCCTTCTTAAACATAGATTTCTATAGCATCCACGGCCAGAAAAAGTTCCACAATGGTATAAATTTAAAACATCAAACCTTGATTTTCCAGTTTTTATTACGGACTCCATTTTGCTCTCGCATTATAGTTAATGGGACTTGAGCATCCCCGTATTTTGTTATACAATGGGGATCTTGGAACCTAACCTTGACCTACAACAAGTGTCCACTCTGTGTGTGTGTGTGTGTGTGTGTGTGTGTGTGTGTACATCATATATAATCCATATATCTATATCTATATCTATATTTCATGTTAAAACCCATCAATAGTTTTTCCAGCAAGCCTGGAGTTTTTGGCACATGCGCAAAAGCCTCCTACAGCGCCATCTGCTGTCCAGCAATAAGTTTGCGTGGGAAAGCTCTGTGGCGAATAGAGCCTCAAGCTGACCAATGAAAAGGCAGCTAGAGCTCAGCCAATCAGGTGCTGGATGAGAAGAGGGGAAAACCAACCGGTGGCTGTCAGATGGAGAAGAGTCCAGTTGGGACTTTGGACTCTGAGGGGAAGGCTCTAGCCAAGGCAGTGTCAGGGCTTGGGTTGTTAGCAGTCCTCCTGAGGGACTGGAAACAGGGTTTTCCTTGAGTCCAAAGGGAAGGACTTGGGTCATAAACAGACTCCAGGAAAGAGAGGGATGGATTGCATACCTTAACTGTGACAATAGCCTGTGGGGCTTGGGCCCTAGAAGGGAATTTGGTAGCACTAATTATTTATTCATATTGAACAAGCTTTGCAACGAGTTATATTTATTCCATCTTGTATTACAATAAGCCTTCGTTTTTATTTTAAACATCACTTGGCTCGTGGTTAGGGTTGCCATAAGCCAGGACCTCCATACCAGGACAAATGTAGGACAACATTTTCAAATGTAGGACACCGTTTTAATAAATGGAGGACACGTGAAAAAATTGATGCTTTTTTTAAAATGTTAATATAAATGCATGTTTCTTAGGCATGATCCAAATGGAGGACATTTTGAAATTTGACAGAAGAGGACATGTCCTGGAAAAGGAGGAGGATACCTGGTCACCTTGTCTCTGGTCCAAAAGACACTGCAGAAATAAAACATAGCTGGACTGAAATGCCCAGAGTTCCTCACCAAAGCTGCAGCCACACTGAGGAAATAATCCAGTTTGAGAGTGACTTAACTGTCCTGGGTTAGTGCTGGGGAATGCTGGGAATTGTAGTACACTGTGGCCCCAGAACTACCTCTGACAGGGAGTCCCATAACCCTCCAAACGTAGTTGAACTGCAGTGCCCAGAATTCCTCACCAGGTGCATCCACACTGAGGAAATGGTCCAGTTTGAGACTGGTCAGTGCTGGGGAATCCTGGGAATTGGAGTCTATTGTGGCCTCAGAGTCATTACTGACAGAGAAGTCTCAATGTCTTCCAAACACCAGGATTCCCTAGCATTGAGTTAAAGCAGTCTCAAAGTGGGTTATTATTCCTGCAGTCTGTGAGAGAGATATAAAAGCTAGGGATTGGAGTCATTCATTAACTCACAAAAGGAGGATGTCTGTGAGGTTAAAAACAGCAACACTACCTATAGTTTAAAATCTTTGGTGTGCCTCAAACATATTTTGGTGACAGTGGTGGGATAACAAAAGTCCCAAGCACCTGCCACAATAGAAAGGTTGACCCTCACAGGCCCAAACTCCTGAGGTGAGTTTTGGGTCCTAAGGCTGGGAGTATTGGTAGTGTGCTTTGCTTTACTCTGCCCAGAGACAATGCTCAGAGGGTGGAATCACTGGACAGATGGGGAGGCCCAGTACTTCTATCACTGTCTGGAGAGGAATGTGGACCTGAACCTCATAATGGGGTCCACATCCCACCCTAAGAGGGCAATCTACTCAAAGATTGCCAGAAAGATGAGAAGAAGGGGTCTGAGAGGTCACAGAAGCAGGTGGCCTCCAAAGTGAAGGTGATGAGGACAGCCTTCTATCTTGCCATGCGCGAGCATAGCAACAGCTGCGCACCATGACACAAACCTCCGGTTTTTTATGAGATGTGGCATCTCTGGATGCTGGCTGGGGGTCCTATATTGGACCTCAATGCCACTGCGGGTGAGTCTTGGTTGTTGACATTTCCTGTACTGGGGTGCTATGATTGGTTGTCTTGAGGCACCTGAGCTCATTTCTGCACTTGTGTCTCCTGTTCCTCTTTTCTCCACACAGAACACCTGCGGAGGCTACACAGGGCGGCCATGCGGAGTCCACCTCGTCCGGAGGAGGAAGACAATGGGAGTCCACGCCATCACCCTGAAGGTTGGCTTATGAATATATACTGTATATATATGTACACACACACACACACACACACACACACACACACAGAGTTAATATGTATACATATATGATATATATATACACACACACATATATGTATATATATAAATATAATTATATATACATACACATATGTATATAAGTACGTGTGTGTGAAGATGCATACGTTCAGACAGATATCTATGGTTATGTATGCAAAGACATGTTCTATGCAAGATTTATGTTTAGAGACTTGAAATGGTTATGAGTTGCCTTCAGGCACCGGAGCTCATTTCTGAAGCCAGTAGGTGTTCAGATTAAGGTATAAGTCTGAGTGCACTTAGATAGAGATGCCTCCACATATATACATATATGCACACATCCATCTGTTGTTGTCCATTGTTCTGGTCCGTTGTTCCAGGTGATGCTGAAGAAGAGGCCCTGCCTCCAGTGGAACCAGAAGCTGCAGGCGATGAGGAGAGGGACTCCTTGCCCAATGCATCACTCACCTGGAGGGCCAGCACCAAGAAGGTAAGTCCCCGCACCTTCACAAAGGCCCCATTCCCTCTCCCTCATTTGCCCTGGATAGAACTGGGCAGATCCGGGTGCCCCATATCGAATCTCCCCAGAAACAAGTCTGTACTACCCTTGACCTCAATCGGGGTAATATACCCCCTGAACTTGATCCGATCATGACTGGGGCTGAGTTCATATTTGCCGGCAGCAGGGAAGGGATGGTTGTTTTCAAAAGGAAAGGGTCCATAGTCCGCTTTCAGAAAAAACGTGCTAAGAGGGATTTGCCCTGGATCTCTTGTGCAAACCCCTGATCAAGTTGTGTTAAAATCAGTGCGAGTGTGAACTTCCAACTTTTAAACCAGTTTGGGAACCGGGGTAAAATGTAGTCTGAATGGCCCTACATTTAAGGGTGAAGGGAGCAAGAAACAACAAGCAAAGTCTAAACACTTCCTTTGACCATTGCAGCGTTGGAGCGTGTTGCCACCCTCGAACTGTCAATCGCTCACCTGCAGCAAGGCCAGGAGCAGCACAGGATGTGGCTATAACAACTCAGTGTGTGGCTCCCCACAACAATGATGTGGGTCTTCCTTTTTTTACTTTAAAAATGTTTATTACACTGAGATATTCCCATGAAGGTATTTAAATTACTAAATATCAACCAAATATTAACTATTAATTTAACGGAATTTTATCGCCCTTTTCTTCAAATGTTTTAAGACAACTCCATTCCATTTCTAAATATCCTTTTGATCTCCCTCTTAGTAAGGCAGATACTCTATACATATTTCTAGCTTCATATATCTTAATCAACCAATCTTCGATAGGATTAATTGCAGATTTCCAAACTTGAGCAAATAAGATCCTTGCACATGAGACCATATATAAAACAATTCTATTGTATTTTACTGACTTTATGTTGTGTGTCTTGTTTAGTAAAAATAAATTTGGTTCAAAGGGAATATTTATATCCAGAATGTTTTGGATGGTTCCATGAATCCTTTGCCAGAATCCTTTAGCTTTAATGCATATCCACCAATATGAAAGAAGCTTCCCTCGGGTTCCCCACATTTCCAGCACTTAGTATTGCCAGCTTTGTATATCTGGTGGATTTGGGGGGGGGGGCGTTTAGATACCACCTCTATAACATTTTGATATCATTTTCTTTATAGTTTTGGCACAGAGTGAATTTATTTGTCCCTTTCCATGATTTTCCCCATTCCTCTATAGTTATAGTTTTATTTATATCACGTCCCCATCTTACCATGCTGTGTTTAATAATTTCATCTTCTAGATCTCTTTCTTTTAATAGTTTATAACATTTGGATATGTATTTACCTTTTTTGTCCATCATAATTTTATCTATTTCATTGTTATTCATCGTCAACCCAGGAGCTTTATTATCTGCCTTAAAATGATTGTTTAATTGGTTGTATAAAAACCAATCCTTCATGTTTCCTTTTTCATTAAGTTCTTCCATAGATTTCATATTGTATTTTCCTTCTGGTGTTTTGTTCATTAAATCTCCGTATCTTAGCCATGGAGTATCTTTGTCCTTTGTTTGATTTTAATAGGCTTCTTGCAATGACACCCAAAATTGATGTCTCATTTTATACCACGCTTTAAGCAATGATCTTCTTATAACATGATGGTTAAAAGTATTGTTATCTTTTGGTTTTGTATACCACATATATGCATGTATACCAAGATTCAGGTTAGCTTTTTCTCTATTCAATAAATGCTTGTTTTCTAATTTGAACCATTCTTCTAACCATTTGAGACAAGCTGCATAATAATAATACAGCTTAAAGTTTGGTAAGTTACATCCCCCCTTGAAGCAAAGATCATTTACTAAGGCAACCATAACAGTTTCGACTCCGTATCCCATCCTGAAGCCAGTTTGAAATGGGTCCAGATAATCTGTCTCATCCAAGACCACTTGGAGATGAAGAGCAACTGCCCTCAAAATTATGTTGGTTAGAAAAGGGAGATGGGAGATCGGTCTCTAATTGTGCATCTCCAAGGGATGTAGGGAGGGCTTTTCCATAAACGGCCGTAATACTGCTTCTTTTAAGCATGATGGAAAATAGCCCTAACTAAGAGATGCATCTATGATATATCTTAGGTGATATATGAAGGGCAAGGGTCAGGAGGGCAAGTTCTCCTCTTCACACTTCCAAGGAGCTTGTCCACATCCTCAGTACTCAGATTCAAATTGATCCAGTATGATCTTACTCATGGACGCCTCACTTATAGCCTCCGCAATAATGCTGACGTCCAATTTGGCTCTTATCTGAGAGACATTATCTGTGAAATAATCATTTAAAGCATCATAGATAGCTGTGGAAGGCTCTAATAATGGGTTCCAGGAGGAAGGTGCCTGAAATAGGTCCCAGATCCCCCCCACTCAACTTCAGCAGTCCCTTTATGTTTCTCTTCCCTTGGCACTTTCATTCCTTTCAGATGCCCCAAAGACCCCTTCTCAACATGCGCAGGGATCGTAAGGCCTTTGCTGCTGCTGCTGTTTATTCCATTGTCGGCCTTTGGAAGAAGGGAAGGACTACGGCCTTTTTTCCTTCCTTCCAGAATGGAGCCCAAGCTGCGGAGCTGGACTCAGGAGGGAAAGGCTGGGAAGGCTCTGGTTTGTACATATAGCTCTGTCTCTCTGAGTATATATGTGTGTTTGCCTCTGTTTTTATGGCTGGGAAAGGAGCTGAGGGCTGAGGAGAGAAGAAAGGGTACATTTTGTGCACATGCAGAATTTCTGTACAGCAATGAGTCCAGTGTGTTGAAACAACAAAAACTTTATTTCAAACACATAATCAGAAATTCATTGTTTAAGTCAGAGCTGCCTTCCCCAAACCAAACATTAAAACCCCAAAACCTAAAACATCACACTCCTCCACACCTGCCCCCTCTCTCCAATTCTCACAGTCTATGTCCCACAGATAACAAAGCCCCCTTTCCTATTCCCACAAACTAGCCCTTTCTGTTAATACCTGTCCCCAACTTTCTTCAGCCAACATCGAACAAATTCCAAATGCTATCATTCCCATAACTATTTTAACCAGCTGCAGCCAATCCCACCCCTCTGTCTAGCTAACCTATTCCACCATCCATAATCCCCACTCAAATTTATAAACGAAAGCAATAATCTATAATAAAGGCAATTAAAACCTCAAAATAACAAAATATAATTGAAAAACATAAACAGACATATGGACACACAAACCTAACACACGAAATCACAAGGGCTTTTTCTTATCACCACAAGATTTAAAATATATTCTTTGTTTTGCTTCTTGATAAATATAATGTTAGTTCATTTCTGGAATTTGTGTGGCTTCTCTCCTGTGTGGACTCTCTGATGTGTCACTAGGTTTGACTTTGAAGAAAAACATTACCCACAATGCTGGCATTTGTGTGGTTTCTCTCCTGTGTGGACTCTCTGATGTTTCACTAGGTTTGACTTCGAAGAAAAACATTTCCCACAATCCTGGCATTTGTGTGGCTTCTCTCCTGTGTGGACTCTCTGATGTGCCAATAGGTATGACTTCTGAGAAAAACCTTTCCCACAATGCTGGCATTTGTATGGCTTCTCTCCTGTGTGGATTCTCTCATGTGTCACTAGGTGTGACTTCAAAGAAAAACATTTCCCACAGTGCTGGCATTTGTATGGCTTCTCTCCTGTGTGGACTCTTCCATGCATGACAAGGACTGACGTGTAGGCAAAACATTTCCTACAATGCTGGCATTTGTATGGCTTCTCTCCTGTGTGGACTCTCTGATGCATCACTAGGTTTGACTTCCAAGAAAAACATTTCCCACAATGCTGGCATTTGTATGGCTTCTCTCCTGTGTGGACTCTCTGATGCCTGACAAATTCTTCTGTAAAGGAGGACAATGACAGACAAAACTGAATCTCAGTGTTAAGAGAGGAAAGGGTTACCCCAAGATTTAGCCCCACGTTCATCCCTCCCTATTTGAGGTTAAATTAATAATGTTGGTGTGAGTGACCTGAGCATGACACTGTTCTGGATGCCCCCAAATCCATATAATGACTGTATCCTTACTCAGAGCTACCAAAGAAGAAATTGAAGGGGAACTGTCCTGAGGAAATCAGTAGCAGCAGATAGTCAGGTATTTGAAAAATATTCCAATATATATATGTAAAAATACTTTGATTGAAAAGTGGCATCATTTCCTGTGAGACTGCCATAGAGTGTTGAGTCAAAGCACATGGCATGATGCAAGCTAACTGCAGAGGATGCTTCATGCTGTGTGGCACCAGGAGATGCCTCACAACCAATACAGTATACAGCTCACATGTGGATTGATGTGGGTTGGAGTTGTGTGTACAAGAGATTGTGAAGTATAGGAAGGGCAATGAATTCAGCTTCCTTACCCACATAGGTCACATTTTTGTAATTCTCCATCATCACATAATTGTACATAAGTCTGCTTCTTTGTCAATAGTTTCCATTCATCCTCAGTGAAATATACTGCCACATCTGCAAAGGTCACCTGCAACAGAAAATAGCCCTCATTCAGAAAATGACTAAAAAAAAAAAAAGGGGGGGGGAGCACATGAAGCATCCCAAAAATTATTTGATCATCTCAGAATTTAGTTCAGGAAATAAACTTTAAATTCTGTCAGCAAGAAAAAAGCTACTGCCTTTGAAATCCAGTTTGTCTCAAATTCTTTCAATATAATATACAATATATTAATCAATATAATTTAGGCCATGGCTGGGATATTGATGATGGATTAGGATACTGACTGTCCCAACACATACAGTACGTTTAGCCACCAAAGATTATAGTGGATTTAGCAATTTGTTGCCAAATTTCAGAGGCAAATGTAATTTTTAAAAAGCAGTTCTGGGGAGCACTGTGGGTTTGAGGGCCATGGGGCCAACCCCACTTTATATCCAGTGATATTCTCCCATATCACCCAATGTTTCACAGCTGGGAAAAACAAGACACATGTGGACAAGGAAAACCAGAAAGTGGTGAAGATGGTCAAAGTTGTTTATGAGGAAGATCCCACAAGTGGGAAAGGGCACAGCAGTTTGCTTTTGCCTCAGACTCCTAGCAAAGGAAAGTCCCTGACCCTTTCTTTCTTCTCCTCTCCCCACTTTTGAGTGGATGGGGTGCAAACGCCTTTGCACGCTTTATGCAGAAATTGAAGTGACTGAAGACGGGGGAAAGTAGTAATAGGAGAGAGAAACCAGAACATTTGAAAAGCCCCTGAAAAAGTGGGGTGACAGAGGATTAACCAGGACTGTCTCTGCCAAACTCCAACAGTATTTTATTTGCTTCCTTTCATAAATTGGCCCAGCAGTGACCCAGATGAAGCTATTAGGATAGTGACTCACCAAAGAGTTGTTGTTCCTGGGCAGCCTCTTTCCATTGGAGCCCAACTCCCTCCGCCTGGCCTCTGTGTCGGCCATCAGGTGGACAGGGGTCCTGGTGGTCTTGCACTTGGGTCACTTCCAGCAAGAGAGGCCCCAAAGCTGTGTCCAAGGGGGCCGAGATGAGGTTCCTGAGAAAAGAGACCAGAGATGCAAAAAAGGACATAAATTGGATCTCCTATAAAGAATCAATGCAAACAGATAGAACTGGTTGTAGAATAAAGACACGAGAAGATCCTAATGATCAGGGTTATAATCTTTCATGGGAGATTACCACACTGGGTTCTGAGAACGTTCTCAGAACGTGATGAGAACGGAACGCATTTGAGAATACCGCACGTATCTGTTCCAATCGGGTTCTCAGAATGGTTAAATGTGTTCCAAATGTGTTCCAGGAGGGAACGGATTGAATGTGTTCTGAATGTGTTCCCAGAGAGCTGAAACGTTCTGAGACCGTTCCAACAGAAGTGTATGCGGTATTCTTATCCGTTCTCAAATCCGTTCCCTCATGCCTCCGTCTCCTGATTGGCTGAAAGAATGACAGGCAGGGAGGGAGGCAGGCAGGCGAGCGACTGCAGTGAGGGAAGGTGTGTGTGTGTGAGGGGGGAAAGAAGGAGAGAGGGAAGGGAGGAAAAAGGAAGGAAAGGTGGGACAAGGAAGAGAAGAGGAAAGCAGGGAAAGAGAGGGAAAGAAGAGACCAAAGCAGAGAGCAAGAGGGAGAGGGTCTGGCTGCTTCTCCGGGGGTCTCTAGTGTCATGTCCAGTGGGGCTCCTGTGCTGTCACAATGCAGGAGGCAGGGATGCCCAGGACCTTCTCCTCCTTCCCTCCAGGAGGGAAGCCACAAAAGCGCCTCTGTTTGGAGCACCACAGAAAAGCAAGCAAACAACTCCCAGAATTCCATAGCAAAGAGCCAGACAAGAGTTCAAGCGGGGAGGGAAGCTCACAACCTGAAGGCACACATTACATGCACACACACAGAAGCAAAAGGGTGTCAAGCTGCCAAAAAGGGGAAATGGGATGACAGCAGAGGACTCTTCTTTTCTAACCGGTTTAAAGAGCTGCTATGGCTGCCGGGGCTCTGCTCTTGGTCCAGTCCCCTCCCTTTCCCTCCGCTTGAAGAGACCTCCGTGGAGCTCCCTTAAAGCCCAGGCTGCCAAGGAGGGGACTCTGCCCTTGGCCCATCAAGTTATATAGGTTTTATCCTATTTTCTTCAAACATATGCCAGCATATGAAGCCCCAACGTTTTATAGGGGCTTGCCTTCCTTCCCTCCCAAGAGAATCCTCGGACTCCCTTCGGAGGGAAGACAAGCTGGGGGAGGGCGCTTGCCTTCCTTCCCTCCCAAGGGAATCTTCGGAGGGAAGACTTAGTGAGGCTGAGAAGCACTCTCCCGGCCAGAGTCCCTAGGCTTACTGAAATCCCCCACCTCCCTTCCCCATAGAAATCAATCCAAAAACTGAGTTTAAAAGGAGCAGAGGAGAGCCCTTTGGGTCTGCATCTGGGAGAGATTTTAAACTCCGTTTTTGGATTCTTTCCTATGGGGAAAGAGGGGAGAGAGAGAGATGGCAGGACATCCCCATAGCCAAGCATCCTCTGCTCCCCCCAGATGAAGACCCATAGGGCTCAGTGCTCTTTAAGCTCCATTTTTGGATTGATTCCTATGGGGAAAGAGGAGAGAGGGAGAGATGGCAGGACAACCCCATAGCCAAGCATCCTCTGCTCCCCCCAGATGAAGACCCATAGGGCTCACTGCTCTTTTAAAACTCCGTTTTTGGATTGATTCCTATGGGGAAGGGAGGTGAGGGATTTCAGTAAGCCGAGGGACTCAGGAGAGGCGAGCTCCATGGCCCAAGCCTCCCTTTTCCCTCTTTCCTGGGGGCAGCGCCTCTCCCGAGCCGTCCAACCACTGAGTGGCGACGTCATCAGAACACAGCCCACAAAACTTAATACAGCAAACCGTTCTGAGAACGGTTTCAAGAAAAAGGAATCGCAGTGCGGTAAACTGCCGTTCTGATCCCGTTCTGATCCCGTTTTGATTTCTAATGCGGTAATATCCGTTCCAGGAACGTTCTCATCACGTGATGATATGGAACGTTCTCAGAACGCAGTGCGATAATCTTCACTATTCTATTAGCTTCATCTGGGTCACTGCTGGGCCAGTTTATGAAAGGAAGCAAATAAAGTACTGTCTGAGTTTGGCAGAGACAGTCCTGGTTAATCCTCTGTCATCCCAATATTTCAAGGGCTTTTAAAATGTCCTGGTTTCTCTCTTCTCCTCTCACTTTCCCAATTCTTCAACTCATTTCAATTCCTGCATAATGATTGCCAAGGAGTTTGCAGCCCATCAACTCAAAAGTGGGGGTTGGAGAAGAAAGAAGGGGGCAAGGACTTGCCCTTGCTAGGAGTCTGAGGCAAAAACAAACTGTTGTGCCCTTTCCCACTTGTGTTATCTTCTTCATAAACAACTTTGTCCATCTTCACCACTTTCTGCTGTTGCTTTTTAAAAATGACATTCGCCTCTGAAATTTGGCAACAAATGGCTATATGCACTATAATCTTTGGAGGCTAAATGCACTATACGTGTTGGGATAGTCAGTATTGAATCTATCATTAATATCCCAGCCATGGCCTAAATTATATTGTATATTACATTGAAAGAATTTGAGACAAACTGGACCTCAAAGGCAGTAGCTTTTTTCTTGCTAACAGAATTTAAAGTTTATTTCCTGGACTAAATTCTGAGGTGATCAAATAATTTTTGGGATGCATCATGTGCTTCTCCCTCCCCTTTTACTAGTCAGTCTCTGGATGAGGGCTATTTTCTATTGCAGGTGACCTTTGCAGATGTGGCAGTATATTTCACTGAGGATGAATGGAAACTGCTAACGAAGAAGCAGAGACTTATGTACAAGGATGTGATGATGGAGAATTACGGGAATGTGGTCTCTGTCGGTAAGAAAGCTGAATTCATTGCCCTTACTATAATAATAATAATAATAATAATAATAATAATAATAATAGGTTTTATTTATATACCGCCCAATCACTGGGAATCCAAGCGGTTTACAATAGAGGGGATAACAGACAGTTCCCTGCCCACAGGCTTACAATCTAAAAGACACGACACAAAACGAGAAGGGAATGGTGAGGGGGGGGGAGGGAATCAGGTCCAGCATTCTTCTCTCCCTCTGAGGCCTGGACCAAGGCAGATGGACCAGAGGGAGGGCTCTTCTTCTTCAGGCTAACCTGATGCTACTGGGCCAGCCTACTCTCCCTCAGAGGTCGAACGATGACAGTTAGGGAGGGAGGAGCCGCAGTCTTCAGGCTAGCCCCTGATGGTACTGGGCCAGCCCACTCTCTCCCTCAGAAGCCGAAAGATGACATTTAGGGAGGGAGGAGCCGCTGTCTTCAGGCTA
>JACSCI010000123.1:15008-27347 GCA_016801065.1 Sceloporus tristichus | reverse complement strand
CCCCCCCCCATCCCCAACAGTAGCCCATCCCTTTCTTAGAGATGTCTTAAGGCTGCTCTCTGGGCACCTCGCCCTCACCAAAATTGGAATCCAGGTACCAGACTCCTTGTTCTGAATTCCTAATGCATTATTTGTATATTGATTATCCTGCCTTTCTCAACAAATGATCCTCAAAGTGTCCCTTTTGTGCATCACACACAATCTGTGGGTGTGTTTCTGTCTGCGAGTAATGGAGGGAATGAGAAAAATAGAAAGGCAGGGAAGAGATGCTGTAGGTGAGATGCTGAAGCAATGCAGATGGCAAGACGGACGGTTGGAGAGCGAGGGAGGAAGGGAAGGGCATCAGGCATCTGGGAGCCAGGAGAGGAAGGCAGGAGCAAAGCCAGGATCTCCTAGCTCTGTGCGGAGAGGAAGGGACCTCTGGAAAGGGCCAGGAGAGGGGCCTTGGGGATTGGGAGGCAGCCACCAACCTCACAGATTTTAAGGACTGAACTGGTGAGAACCAGCTCAGGCCCTTGTTTTCAAACCTTAGGGGTTCCATTTGGCAATTCTGAGTAATATCTATGAAAGGTGGAAAGGGGGGGACACAAAAGCTGCTATTTCTCTAATGTTTCTTTTCCTACCTGAGCTTCCTTAGCTCCATGGTTGATTCAAGAGGCCCTTTGTTACCCAAAATGCTGGAGTCTGGGGAGGACATTGCAAGTGCTGTGCTTTTAGGGAAATTTGGCACTTAGCTCACTAGCATGAAATAGTTTCACTGGGGCAACAGTAACCTCAGGATCCAGCTCAGCTATAGCAGGTCCTGAATTTAAAAAAACAAACTTCAGAGGCATTTGAGATAGGTTTTTGTGTTTTATTTAGGGGGAAATCAAAACACACACATACATATAAGTGTTCACGCACACATGCAAAAAACTGGGTGACAAAGGTGGGAGTGGTGAATAGTGTAAGAAGGTTTTGCTAATGGTAAAACATTACCTAGATGGATCTTGATTCCAATTGCTGAGGGTCCAGAATGGGGAGAGAAGTCAGTAACTCCAGTGGCAAGTGGGGCTGGAAAGTGTAGTGAGGTGTTTACCAATGTAAACCAATGGATTTCAACCAACTTGATTTCAGTAAGGTGTTTGACAGGGGTCCCCATGACATTCTTGCAAAGAGGCTAGTGAAATGTGGGCTAGACAATGTAACTGTTACATGGATTTGTACTTGGTTGACTGGCCGAACCCAAAGGGTGCTCAACAATGGCTCCTCTTCATCCTGGAGAGAAGTGATCAGTGGGGTGTCCAGTGGGGTTCTGTCCAGGGCCCAGTGCTATTCAACATCTTTATCAATGACCTGTGTGACAGAAATGGGGGCATACTTATCAAATTTGCAGATGACACCAAATTAGGAGGAATAAGTAAAGCCCCTGAGGACAGGATCAAACTTCAGAATGACATTAATAGATTGGAAAGCTGGGCCAATGCTAACAAAATGAAATTCAACACGGAAAAATGTTAGGTACTGCACTTTGGGAGGAAAAATGAAATGAACATATATAGGATGGAGGACACCTGGATGAATGAAGCTACGTGTGAAAGGGATCTAGGAGTCCAATAGACCACAAATTGAACCTGAGTCAACAGTGCAATGCAGCAGGTAAAAAGGGCCAGTGCAATTTTAGGCTGCATCAGTAGAAGTATAGTGTCTAGATGAAGGGAAGTAATAGTGCCACTCTATTCTATTCTGGTCAGGCCCCACCTGGAAAACTGTGTCCAGTTCTGGGAACCACAATTCAAAAAAGAAGTTGACAAGTTGGAAAATGCCCAGAGAGCAACCAAAATGGTGAAGGGCCTGGAAACTATGTCCTATGAAGAATGACTTTGGGAGGTGGGGATGTTTAGCCTGGAGAAAAGAAGGTTAAGAGGTGATATGATAGCTCTCGTTAAATACTTGAAGGGATGTCATATTGAGAGGGGGGCAAGCTTGTTTTCTGCTGCTCCAAAAAACAGGACCCAGAACAATAGATGTAAGCTACAAGAAAAGAGATTCTGCCTCAATTTTAGGAAGAACTAACTGACAGTAAGGGCTGTTTGAAAGTGGAACAAACTCCTTCGGAGTGCAGTGGAGTCTCCTTCCTTAGAGGTCTTTAAACAAAGGCTGGATGGACATCTGTCAGGTATGCTTTGATTGAGATTTCCTGCATGGCAGGGGATTGGACTAGATGGTCCTTGCGGTTTCTTCCAACTCTATGAGTGTCTGTCTGCAACTGGAATGACGCTGAAGAGCAGCCAATTGGGGCTGATATTTATAGTGAATTTGTTGCTTGGGGGCAGAAACCGAGCATTCGAAAATGTTTAAATTGCTTTAGAATGTTTCCTGGGTGGGGAAAGAATCGTCTGAAACTGAAATAAATGCGGTGGGTGCTTTTTGGAAATACTTCAGCCAAAAAGGATCATCACACCAGCTCTCAGGTCCTTCGTGGCTCTGAAATCTGGTCTCATTCACAAACCAAAATATAGTATTGTCTGAAGGCGACACTCCCAGAGCTCAACAATAACATAACAGAGTAAAGAAGCAAATCTCCAGATATAGGTACTGGCAATGCATTAACCACTTTCCACTCTTAAAAATAACTCACAGACACAGTTGATTTCCTCCAAGTCCTTGGAGGTTCTTTAGCTTGAGTTGCAATAGAAAACAAATGTCTGACTGTCTGCTTCCACTGATTTCCTTATGGCAGTTTGCCTACAATCTCTTCTTTGCTAGCGCTTATGAGTAAGGATACAATCATTATATGGATCTGGGGGCATCCAGAACGGGGTCACTCACCCCAACTTTATTAATTTAATCTCAAATAGGGAGGGGTGAATGTGTGGCTAAATCTTGGGGTAGCATCTTCCTCTCTTAATGCTGAGATTCAGTCTTGTCTGTCACTGTCCTTGTTTACAGAAGAACATGTCAGCCACAAGAGAGTCCACACAAGAAAAACGTCACATAAATGCCAGCATTGTGGGAAAAATTTTACTTACAAGTCAATCCTAGTCATGCATTGGAGGGTCCACACAGGAGAGAAGCCACACAAATGCCAGCGTTGTGGGAAATGTTTTTCTCGTAAATCAATCCTTGTGACACATCAGAGAGTCCACACAGGAGAGAAGCCATACAAATGCCAGCGTTGTGAGAAATGGTTTTCTTGCAAGTCACACCTAGTGAGACATCATACAGTCCACACAGGAGAGAAGCCATACAAATGCCAGCATTGTGGGAAAGGTTTTTCTCAAAAGCCAAACCTAGTAAAACATCAGAGAGTCCACACAGGAGCAAAGCCATACAAATGCCAGCATTGTGGGAAAGGTTTTTCTCAGAAGTCAGTCCTAATGACACATCAGAGAGTCCACACAGGAGAGAAGCGATACAAATGCCACCATTGTGGGAAATGTTTTTCTTCAAAGTCAGACCTAGTCAAACATCAGAGAGTCCACACAGTGGAAAAGCCACACAAATCCCAGCAGTGAACTAACATTATTTTTATCAAGAAGGAATACAGAAAATCCAGGGGTGAAAAAATCCCTTATGATTTTGTTTGTAACGTTTGTCTGTCCATATTTCTGTGGTTTGCTAATGCATGCGTCTGTTTATGTTTTAAGGTTATATTTCGTTAAGTTTAGTTTCAATTGCTGTTAGTATAGATCATTGCTTTGGGATATAAATTTTGTTGGGGATTATGGGTCGTGGTATAGGTTAGCTAGATAGGGGGCCTGGGATTTGTTTCAGCTGTCAAGGATAGTTATGGGAATGATAGCTTTTATAATGTGTGGGATGTTGACTGAATAAAGTCTGGGGCTGGTATTAACAGAAAGTGGCTGGTTTCTTGGGATGGCAAAGGGGGCCTTGTTATCTGTGGGGCATAGACTGTGGGGATTGGAGATGGGGGCTAGGTTTTGAAGAGGGTGGGGTTTTAGGTTTTGGGGTTTTAATGTATTCTTTGACTTGGGGTGGGCAGTTCTCACTTAATTTCTATGTGTTCTGAATAAAGTTCTTTGCTGTTTCAACACACTGGACTCTGATGCACAGAAGTTCTGAATTTGCACAAAAATGTCTCTTTCTTCTCTGTTCAGTCCTCACAGCCATAAGAAGCAAACACACATGCGCACACACACACACACACCTACACACACCCACATGGACAGATAGAGGTATATATACAAAGCAGACCCTTCCTTCCCTGTCTTTTCCTCCTGAGTCCGTCTCCTTACCTTGTGCTGCATTCCGGCATCCTCCAAGTCTCCTCAGAAGAAGAAAGGAAGGAAAGGGAAGCTGCTGCAGCCCTCGCACTCTTTCCCTTCCCTCAAAGGCTGCCAGCAGAATAAATAGCAACAGCAAGGCCCTGGTGATCCCTGCACATGCTCAGGAGGTGGCCTTTGGGTGCATCTGTGCATGCACAGTCTCAGCCCCTGAAGCCATTGCTGCCCTCACACTCTGTTCTGAGGGAAGGAGGGAAGTGGGGAGAGCCCTCCTTCATTCAGAGGAATGACCGGAGGGTCTTCTGGGCGGCCCTTGGGGGTTATAAGAAGGAAGGAAGTCCCTCTTATCCCCCCCAAAAAGACAGCGGTCCTGCCAGGCCTCCTCTCTTTCTTTCCTTCCCTGCCCCTCCTTGGGGGATTCCTTGGGGCCCAGGTATGGTAGAGTATTGTTTTATCTTTATCAACAGCAAGGATGACCCTAGCAAAAGAATGGAGACAAACAAAAGTTCCTGAAGTAGAAGAACAGCTGTTAAGACTATTTGATGCATTGGAAGCAGATAAACTCACAAGGATCTTACAAACCAAAACAAAACTAAAATGTATAGATTGATAGAAGACTGGGATAAAGTGCTGGACTATATAAAAAAAGAAAGGAAGACTGAAGGGCAAACAACGGATAAAGAGAAAACAAAGACACAGCAAAGAACATACACTTTGGAAGTCTTTTACTTTGTTTGTTGTGGAATCTGAGGTTGGATGTATGGTGAGTTTGGATGTAATTTAGTATGTTTTACAAGTTTTGTCGCTTGTGAATATTTGTATTTGTCAAGTCTTTTTGTTGTTGGTCCCATATGTTTTTTTTTTCCTTTTACCAATAAAGTTTTAAAAAGTACAGAATCCTGAAATCTAGAAAGCATATCTAGAAGAAGGTTTTTTTGGCCACACTACAAACAACAACCTCCATAATCCACAAAACAGTGATACCTTTCTCCTGTTTGATGTTTAACACTTTTTCCCAATGAAGAACCCAGTTGAGCTTCAAAAGCTTGTTTTATCTATTTTGTGCATTTTGGTTGGCCACAAAAGGTATCCCTGTTTTGTGGATTGTGGGTATCATTGTGGTTTGCTATATGGTCCAGCCAGCATGGCAACCTCTGGATATGATCCCTAGCGTAGGAATCCCTCTTCGTCTCATGGCTGTTTGGGGCTTTTCTCCCTCCCTCCCTCTCTGACCCATAGAAGTCAAGGGGGACTCACCTTTGCTAAGGTCTCTTCCAAGGGGCTAGGATTCAGAGACAGAGGTTTAATTTGCATTACAGAAATCATGCATTTCAACACTGCTTTAACTGCCATGGGTCAATTCTATGGAGATCTGGAATCTGTAGTTTTGTGAGCTATTTAGCCTCTCTCAGGGAGCTCTAGTGTGAAAAGAGACTACAAATCCCAGAATCCTATAGCATTGAGCCATGGCAGTTAAAACGGTTTTAAACTGCATGAATTCTGCAGTGCAGATTCAACCATAAGCCATGTTATTCAGGAATATCAGTATCCTAAGGGAACTTGTAGCACCTTTGAGACTAACTGTGTGAAAAAAGTTGTAGCATATGCTTTTGTAGACTTGCGTCTGGAGTTTTGTGGAAGAGAGTCATGTTAACCCTAGTAGCCAGAACCTTCTTTTGTCTTCCATTTTGGGAGAGGAGAGAGGGAGGCCGAATGGAGAGCTCCCTGGGAAAGAAGCCGTGTCTCTCCAGGCTGAGAGGCCAGAGACCTAGGAGCAGGGCCTCTGCGGTTGGAGAGGAGTCTCTGTCTGAAGCATTGGACCTTCTGGGACCTTCCTTTTGTGCCCATGGATTACAACGGCTTCTTTCCACCAGGAACCCAAAATAGTCCTCTCCAAAATCCCTTTCTGGGAGCATTGTTGAACTGCCCTGGGCCCTACTATGTTGCAAGAAATAAAAATACACATTTGAAATGATGTAAAACAGCTCATGCTTAAATAATACATGCCTTAAAATTGACACCAGATTCTCCCCATCCCACCCTGGGCTTCCTTTTCAGGTTAAAATGTGGTGGGCAAAGCATGACCCATGGCTCCATGCATCAGGGACTTCTCTGTAACCCACAGCGGTCAAAAATGTCTGGGGTCTTTTCGTGATCTTGGGATGCGAGGGGCATATCCGCCATGTTTTGTGGGACCCCTGGGTCAATATAACGCCATAAGATGAGGTGTCCTCTGCTTGCTTCCCAGAAGCATGGCGAAAACGTCCCTCATGTTGATGTTGATGTTTCTAATTGTTGCTTGCTTATTTTAACCAATTCTATTTTATATTATTGCCTATTGTTTTATACATATTTTGTAGATTGGCAGGTTTTATTTTTATTGACTTGATCATTTGTATGTACAGCACTGTGTACATTTAGAGCACTATATGAATAAATGATGATGATGATGATGATGATGATGATGATGATAATAAGTCTCACTCTCTCAGCCTCAGAGGATGGCCATGGAAACTCAATCTGAAGGAACCTGCCAAGAAAACCCCTTCAGAGACTCCCATAAGGTCACCATAAGACCTGGAAACAACTGGAAGGCAGACACCAAGAACAACATTGGAAATAGGTGCAAGCCTTGCCTTGGGAAAGTGTAATGACTGGGCTCCAGTCAATGGAGGCCTTCTTCAGGCAGAAAAGGGAGGTTTATGCAAATGCAGAATGACATCACTGCTACGGAAGGCTCTCTTGACCAATCAGAGAGCAAGATGAAGGTCCTTCTGGAAGCTTCCGTGAGAAGGAGATATAAGGCCTGAGAGACCAAGAGACAGTTGGGGGAATTGTGTCGGTTGGAGTTCGAGAGAGAGAGTTAAAGAGCGGATCTTGGAAATTAGTCTCAGAAATGGACGCTTAGGTTTACTTATTATTTTAATAGCTTGTGTGAATTGAATATTATATACTTACAAATATTGTACTTGCAAGATTCTTAATATCTTGTATGGCTTATATTTCAGTTATATTTTGTTATTTATAGTAAATATCTCCTTAGAATATGTACTACTCAGGCAGAGGCAGCCATTTTGTGTTAAACTGCCATTTTATTGTCTACTTGTGACTCTGGGGAACAATGTTCCAGAACCTTCTTTGAGGCCTCTCTTTCTCTCCTGAGGCTCCAGAGTCAGAAGGAGGCCAGGCTCCTTGGGCCAAAAGCAAGGAATTGTGTCTCTTTGTGTGTCTTTTGTGTATCTTTTCTGAGAGGGTTTTCTTATTACACAGCTCTGCTCCTTCTGAGGAAGATGGGTTTTAAAAGGGATCAGAAATGGAGAGGATAGTTTTAATACAAGCCTTATTCTTCTTCTTCACAAACATTGGCCTTTGGCTACTATCCCTGTTTTTAATAACTGTTTCAAAAACTGTCCAGTAACTTAATGGTATTTTATGTTGGATGGGAGTGTTAGGGTTAGCGTTTGGGAGATCATGAAACATGTTTTTATTGTATTGTATGGATATTTTTTATTGTAAGCTGCTAAAAGGTGGCCATTCTTGTGTAGCAATTGTCTTGTGATTAACTCCCACAACAGCCTTGTAAGGTAGGCTTCATAGGCTCCTAGGGCTGGAAGGGAGCCCCAAGGGCCAAACAGACCCATTCTGCCCTCCAAGTCCTCTGTAGAGATGGCCATCCAGCCAGAGACTCCTCCAATGCTCTTTGAGACAGCGTCTCCCATAGATTTGCTCAGAGGTCATGGGGCCCACATTCCAATGGAACCGGTCCTTACTACCTCACGTTGGGAGAAGAGACCCCCCTCAGCCCCCTGGACTATTTACTACCAGGAGCTACTATGTCTGTGACTCAGAGGAGTTTCCTAGGCGTCACCTTCTGCCCTCCATTGCCATTTGCCAACTCTTCTGTGACTCTATGGTTCTTTAATGCTCTTTAATGGATGCTCTTAGTGAAGGGGCCTGAGGGGAGGAGCAGGGGGTCTGCATGATTTAGGTCCCCCCTGGGAGGACTCCTGTCCTCTGTTCCATCCTCCAAAGGGCAAGAGGGCCCAGCTTCCCAGAGGGGACAGGGAAAGGCTTTGGAGGGAGAGAAGAAGAGTCCCCAGTTCCCATTTCAAAGAGAGGAATGGCGGTTGTGGGGGGCAGGTCTAGTGGGGGGGGCAGGAAGGAGAGAGTCGGAAGAGGGAAAGGGGGCCATGGGAGGAAGGAGGAAATGCCTCAAAGGATGCTTTCTTTCCAGGAGGGGTCTTGGTCCATGGCATGAAGGTACCTCCCCCCCCCCCCAAGTAATTGTGGCCACGGTCTTCTCTTCATCCCCCTCCTCTGATCTGATCAAGAAGGACGTCATGGAGGAGCTGGGCTCTGCTGCCTGGAAGAACAAAACTTCAAAATTTAATCTTAATTTGTTTTTAAATTAATCTTTAAAAGTTATCCTTTTTAATTTTTCTTTTAAAACATCACATTTTCACTAAATCTTCACTATGTATCTGGAAATACATTTAGGTTGTGCCTATGATATTGTTATTTGAAGGTATCATTTTAATTTTGCTAGTTGTTTATTTCACAACTATTAGCATTACATTCAGTGGAATATGGGAATTATGATTTTCAAGTAACATTAGTGGGGAAAAAGCACTACTAAGAAGTCTGTATGGTGTGAAATGGGAGGAGGAGGCGGTCAAACCGGGTGACACCAACCCTAGGGACCCCACTGATCTGGCCCCATCTCCTGCCAAGGTGGGAAATGCTATACATTAGGTATTTTCCCACAAAACCAAAGCAGAGGAAAAGCTTTCTTTAAAGCATTAACTATCAGAAAATGTATGAACAGAAATCCTCAGCTCCCCCTCGAACTGGGCCCTCTCCGTAAGACTGTGGTGGGGCAGGAGTGGGGCTGTGCCACAGGAGAGATGACCAATGCAGGGAGGATTCAGAAGACAAAATGCAGCAGCCGCTTTGTACCCCTGAAACCATTGGGAAGGGAGTATAGCCCAGTGGTTGGAGCAGCTGCTTTGCATGGAGAAACTCTGAGGGTCTGGCTTCCCAGCCTCTCCCTCCCTTCTCCGGACCCTAACACCAGCCCTGGAGACCCACGGCTGGCCCTCCCTCTGGACCCCATGGCTCTATCGGGGTAGAGACCCTCAAGGAGGGTGACCAGATGTCCTCCCCACAAAGGAGGACAAGGCACTGCAAAGTGGAAGACGTTCAAGGAAAATGGAGAGCATGACCAAATAAAAGCTAAAAACCTTCAGAGAAATGTACATTCATGCTTCTTAGGCTAAAAACGGATGACCTTTTGGGCCTCCTCCTGGACAGAAGGCTGAAATGTAGGACATGTCCTGGGAAAGGAGGACAACTGGTCAGCCTGCATCTAAACTGCCTTTTCTGCTTCCCCCTGAAAACACCCTTCCTTGTCCACAAAGTCCTCCAGCAAGATTTCCTCTTTTGCTTTGGCTCAGGAGGAGAAGGCAAAGCAAGGCCTTGCAGAGATTGTTGGACTGCAGTTCCCAGCATCCCCCACCAGAGCATCCCTCAGAGCCCTATGGAGCCCTCTCTCCTGCTCCAGGGGAGCCTTGGCATCCCGCAGGACTCAGGACAAGGCAGTCTCTCTGGGAGCAAAGAAAGAGCAACTTTATCCATAGTATCCCAACATTTATAAACTTGACTGGAAATTTTCGTGTACATTATTGATATTCCCATGACTTCATTTAGTGTGTATTTTAACAGTCAACAATAGAGCCTTTAATTTATTCCTCTTTAGTCAGCCCCTGTACATAAAATGCACCAAAAGGGAGGCATCTCATCCTGGGAACTGCAGTCTCCAACAGTCCTGCAGCTGGAACCGCTTCTCTCTCAGTTCCCCAGTTGCTCAAGGCTGTTTCTCAATGGTCAGGACTCTGTAGTAGGGCTGTAGTAGGGGACCCAATCTACTCCTGTCAGTCCCATAGATATTGATCTGCTCATTTTGTATTGATTCTGTGCTGCCTATGTGTTGAAGGCAGTGGTTTGATGGGGAGAAAATATTAATATCTTCCACTATTGATTGTATTGAGGTAGAGGGATCAGGTTTCTACTTTCAATAGAAGGATCAGGATAATTTTTAGGTGTTGTTAAGGTTTGGAAATCATGTTTGGGGTCTCTTCCGACTTTGGGGACCTTTCATCCTCCATTTTGGGGTCCCTGAAGGCCTCCAACTGCCAACTGACAAGCGCTGAGGGAGAGGCAGCCATTTTGTGTTCTAGTGGCCATTTTGTGTTCTTGCAGCCATTTTGTGTTCCGGTGGCCATGTTGTGCTGCTTGTGACTGTGGGGAATAATGTTCCGGAACCTTCTCTGAGGCCTCTTCAGTTGAACCGAGAGGCTCCTCTTTCTCTCCCTGAGGAGAAGGACACCAGGCTCCTTGGGCCAAAAGGAAAAAAGTGTGTCCCTTTGTGTGTCTTTTCTGAGAGGGTTTTCTTACACAGCTCTGCTTCTACTGGGGAGCATGGGTTTTAAAAGAGATTAGAAATGGGAAGGGTAGTTTTAATAGAAGCTTTGTTACTATCTGCAAACATTGGGCTTTTGGCTTCTAAGAGGAGGCTTGCCCCCAAAACTAGCCCAAAAGTAGCTCCTTTGGGAGGTTTTAAAAGCCTCCCCAGTTTTCTTATTGAGAGATTTTCAGGGAAGAAGGAAGGAGGCAGACCAGACCATCTCATATTATTACCAAATAAACATAGAAACAAATAAGAACAACAAAAATAAGGATTAGACAGAAAAACAAACCGCTAACATTTTAAAAAAGCAAAACCATTTATAACAGGATAAAAATTCGACTTGGGTGCTTCTATCCTTTTACAACTGACTTAGGCTGTATCTGCATTACAGAAAGAATCCGGTTTGAAACCACTTTAACTCTCCTGGCTCCATCCTGTGGAATCCTGGGATTTGTAGTTCGTTGGGGCACCAGAGCTCTCTGGCAGATAAGGCTAAGAAGATTATCGCACTGCGTTCTGAGAACGTTCCATATCATCACGTGATGAGAACGTTCCTGGAACTGATATTACCGCATTAGAAATCAAAACGGGATCAGAACGGGATCAGAACGGCAGTTTACCGCACTGCGATTCCTTTTTCTTGAAACCGTTCTCAGAACGGTTTGCTATAGCGCATGCGTATTAGATCTTGTGGGCGGTGTACCAATGACGTCGCCACTCGGTGGTTGTTTTGACCCGGAAGTCGTCCGATGACTTCCTTGTGGGTTGTAAAGATGGCGTCGGAGAAAGCATTTTTTGATCTTGTGAGCATGGTAGAGAAAGAAGATGAGCGAAGAAGGAGAAGAATGAGTCGCATTGCCAAATTGCTTGTCCTCATTTCGCGCCGGAGGGCTGCTTTGAGTAAGATTGCAGTTATGGCTGCCAGCGGCAATCTAGATATATCCAGTTGTCTGGCATGGATGGCGACCTGGCCTCGCATCCCACGTTGGTGGCAGCAACCCCGGGAGCGGACCAACTGGTGGAGTGACGAAGTCCTCCAGCGATGGGATAACGACATGTGGGTTTCTAACTTCCGCATGTCTAAAGAAACCCTTTTTGATCTGGCTCGCATCTTAAGACCAGAGCTGGAGCGTGGGGAGTCTAGATTCCGGAGTCCTATCTCGGTGGAGAAGAGAGTGGCCCTAACTATTTGGTGGCTCTCAAGCCCTCTGATGTATAGGAAGGCGGCTTCCCGTTTTGAGGTTGGAATATCCACAGCTGCAGAAATTGCCATCGAGGTGTGCCTTGCTATGGAGAAGCTGCTGCTGAGGAAAACTATCCAGCTTGGAAACTACCACACGGTGTGTATCAATATTACTTTTAAACCTAAGACTTGTGGGTGCAAATGCATTAATGCATATCTAAAGATATATAGATTTTGCTTATGTAATACCATTAAGATATGTTTACATCCTGCCTTTTCCTTGTGTGGGAAAAAAAGAAAGGCTTTCAATTACCTTTGCAATTATGGGGGTGGGTTAATGGTCCTGGGCTTGGGGCATGGATTTAAAAGGTGTATCTCTGTTGCTGGCTTCTCTCTTATCCAGCTGTGCTGGGGGGTGGTGGTCCTAGGCTTGGGACATGCACTTCGGAGGTGCATCTCTGCTG
>JACSCI010000123.1:0-10750 GCA_016801065.1 Sceloporus tristichus | reverse complement strand
CCTTCCTCCTCCTCATCTTCCTCTAAGCCTTTCTCCTCTTCCTCCTCTTCAGGTCCTTCTTCTAAGACTTCCTCCCTCCTCCTCTTCCTCAGGCCCCTCCTGCAATCCCCTCCTCCTCCTCCTTTTCCTCCTTAAGCCCTTCCTCTAAGCCTTCCACTTCCTCCTTCTCCTCTTCAGGCCCTTCCTCTAAGCCTTCCTCCTCATCCTCCTCCTCTTCCTCCTCAGGCCCTTCCTGTAAACCTTCCTCCTCCTCTTCCTCCTCCGGCCCTTCCTCTAAGTCTTCCTCCTCCTTTTCCTCCCAAACTTTGGGGGGAGAATTGTGTGCCTTCAATTCCTTTCTGGGGATCATAGGCAACACTGTCACAGGAGTCTCTTTGTAGGTTTTGTCGAAGGGTGTTTACCATTGCCCTTTTTTGAGGCTGAGAGAGTGTGCCTTGGGGGCTGGGGGTGTGCTGCGTGCCTTGAACTCGTGTCTAGTGACCCTATTCCTAGGGTTTCCTTGCCTTCAGGTTTGCCTTCCACTTTGCCCTTTATCTTCTTCTGAGGCTGAGAGAGTGTCTGCTGCCCAAGGTTCCCCAGCAGTGGGTATCATTTCCCATCATGTAGATGTGTGTGTGTGTGTGTGTGTGTTGTATGCCTTCCAGCTGTCCATTGGCCTTCCTCTGAGGCTGAGAGAGTGTGGCTTACCCAAGGTCACCCATTTTATATAATGGGACTTGAACACCCATGGATTTTGCTATCCAAACCAAATCCCAAAGGATACCAAGGGCCCATTGTTTTTCCATCTTTTTTTGCAAACAGCAAAGCAGATCTTGCTTGCCTGATCTTTGCATGTTCAAGAGCAGTGTTGGGCAAATGCTAAGAGCTGCCTTGTGAGGCTAGGAAGAGGGTCCTGGAAAACAGTCCTCTTCCTCTGGACCCACAGACTCAGAAAGACATGGGCCCCCCATTCAATGGGACCCCTTCCTTTGGGGCTGCTCTGGGGCCAGGGGGTCTCTCAGGAGAGATTGGGAACGTCAGCCTTTGAGACATTCTGGTCCTTAAAGGTTACTATCTCCAGGCTTTGCTGAGAGGGCAATATTTGGGATTTGGGCAGATCCAGGCTGCAGGGCTCTCTCAGATCTGGTTCAAAAACACTGCAGAAATTATGATGATGATAATGATGATGATGATGAATCTTCCCTTCAAACCCACAGAGCCTTGTGGACGCTCAAATAGTAACAGTGGTCAAAAACACATTGCAGAAATAATCCAGTTTGCAGAACTAAACCAACTGCCCTAGTTCAGTACTCAGGAATCCTGGGAATTTTAGTTTATTATGGCATCTGAGTTGTCTGACAGAGAAGACTAAATATCTCACAAAACTACAGTTCCCAGAATTCCCTAGCATTCAGCCAGACAGTTAAAGCAGCCCTGAACCATTGTTAGCGGTTGGCTTGGTGCCTGAATAGGGTTCTAGAAGGCTGGTGGGTTTGGTCCTTGGCTGCTTAGGAAGAAGGGCTCCTTCTGGGTTTCCTTGGCAGGAAAGGAAAGGAAAGGTGGGTGCCTCAAAATGCCGATGGGAGACCCCTAAATTTGGTTCCTTTGTGAGAATGCTGACTGAGGGGGAAGAGAAGGGTGATGGATTTGGTCCCCAGGGAGGCCCCCGGTCAGGCAGGGCAGGCCACACGACATTCGCTCACTCCCAAGTCAAATCCTGGTTTCCCTTCTTTTGCCCAGGACCTAAACCTGGACCAGAAAGGATCAGACTTTATTTGCTTTCTTCTCCTGTAACAGGTGTTTTTCCTTGCCCTTTTTACACGTGGCAGTAAAGATACGATACAGCAGGGCCTGGCATTGAGCTTCCAGTTTTCATGCATGATCTTCAGACAGGAGATGAGGCTGCCTCTTCTCCATTTTGGAGGGAGACCAATTCCAGGAAAGAGGAAAGGTCAGATGTGATGTGAGAGCAGTAGCTTATTATAATTTGCAAGGCTTGGTTAATTGGTTTCTTCAACTAGAAAAATTGCAGGGGTCTATGGATTGGTTCAGTTTCTTGCTTTCTCTCAGTTGTGGTGGTACAAGGGCTCACTACTATACTCTGCATTCGCCATCTGGCTAGAAAGAAGGAAGCTAAATTAAATGCTTTTTATCCTGACTTTTTTGTGGATTTTTGGGCAATGTGGCCATGTTCTAGAAGAGTTTCTTCCTGACGTTTCATCAGCATCTGTGGCTGGAATCTCTGAAGATGAACATCAGAAGAAACTCTTCTAGAACATGACCATATAGCCCGAAAAACCCACAAAAAGCTATGGAAGCCGGCCATGAAAGCCTTCGACTTCACGCTTTTTATCCTGTCTCTCCAAGCAAGTGAGAAAGAATATTTCTCTCATTTCCCCTTGATCTGGGAACAGACCTTTAAAATTTTCTCTCTTCATTTCTACACAGGAAAGTATATTGAGTAGATTTGAATGACAAACTGTGAGCGACTGTGGTTTGTAATTTATGCATTAGGCTGAATGAGATCTCTAGAGGCCCTGCCCCATGTCCTAGGTTTTAGATCACAAACCTCAGGACCTGAATTCACGACCCTATAAGAGAGATGGAGGGACACCAGAAAGTAGGCAACCAAAGTCCTATACATATTATCCAATTGTGGCAGTTTGGTGCCATGTTACCGGCTGTGGATCCACCCTTGAGAAACCTGGGAATGGGGTGCTTAGAACTGGATGCTTGGTAGAGAGTCCCAGTGCAGTCCTTCATGAGTTGCTATATAATTCTAAGTACCTGAAAGATGAAATCCCAGGATTCTGTTGGACAGAGTCCTGGAAGCTTCATGGTGTCAAAGTGCTAGGTTTGGGCAATGGAGATACAACCCAGGTGCCAAAAATGACCCATAGCAATTCTGGACAGACTTCTTCAGTCTCTGTCTCTATTGGTGGAGGGCTATTTACACCAAGAAACCCATGGATCTTCAATGGATCTCCAGTTTATTTATATACATCCATCCTTTCTCCCAATATAGGGACTCAGGGTGGCTAACAGCAAATTTAATACAGTACAGTACAAATTCAAAACAATGCAAAGGCATTAAAATTATAACAATTTTTTTAAAAAAATTAAATCATTTATACAGTTGGACTTTGAAAATATTAAATTGCATCAAAAATCACATAGAAACCTTGACCTCTGAATTGCAGTTCAAACCGTATCTCTGTTTTGCTTAAGATCCAGCCCTTGAGGCATCAGCATTTCCAGAAAGGAGAGAAAGTGGAAGTGCGAAATACTTTTTGTTTGGAGGAAGTGCCTTTCCAGATTTTGTCCTGTAAAACTATTAGAGCTCCTTTGATGCTGTCTTTGATTCAGAACATATTATTTTAAGGCATCTTGCACTTCTATCTCCATCCAATAAACCTTTGAATTCTTTCAAGCATTCTGTTTTCCTGGCTTCCCATCCCAATAGTATGAAACATAGCACCAGTCATGGAGATTCAGTCTTTCTCTTAATGGAGATACAGAGCGAGAGCCCCAGGATCCGCACTCCTGGTGTAAGACCTGGCCCAGTTCATTGCAGAGATTTGATGTACTTGATGTTAGAGTCAGACTGGGAGGTTTTGGGAGCCCCTATTCCTCCAAAAGTAACTTTCCCAAGAGCAGTCTAGGTTTCCCTTCCAAAGACCAGCAGCGGATGGAGAAGGAGGCCTTGGGAAGCAGAGGAGAGCTTGGCTGGACCCCCAAGGACTCTCCCTTGAAAGTTTCCATCTCTCTAGGAAACGGTGGAGCCTGGGAGGGAGATTGAGGACTAGGGCATGCTGGGAAAAGCTTCAGGGGGAGCTTATGGGAGCAAATGTGGGACTTTGCTTTCTCCCCCCGGTTACCTTCCTGCTCTCTTTTGACAGGCTTGAAGACAACACAAGGTAAGCTCAATGGTGGAAAAGATCACAAAAGCCACCTTCCTTGTACGTTCCATGCTCGCCTCCATGGCACCTTAGGAGCAAGCAAGTCTCCACTGAGGGCAGCACAGTCAAAACTCAAAATCCAAAATGAGGAATGGTCTTTGAGGTCCTGATGGTCCTCTGAGAGGAAAATGCCAGCCCCTGAAACCAATCCTGGCCAGCTTTTGGGAAAGTGTCCTCAAGGTTTGGTCCAAGAGGCTCTCAGTCCCTTCCATGAGCCTTGCTTTCCTGGAGGTTCAGAGGAGATTCTGGGAGCCTGGGCACTTCCTCTTCTTAGGGGGACCCTCAGCCCCAACTTCAGCTGACAAATGGTAATTCACCCATGAGGAACCCCCTGTTTCCCTGCTTTGTCCTGGCACATGCCTTAGGAAACCTCTTCCATGGGAATTTGAGAGATCCTAATCTTAGTGGAAATGGGAACCTCTGGAACTCTCCTATTATTCCCAGCCGGGAAATAAGGTATAGTTGTGAATCTCTTCCAAGGAAAAGAGGAGTTGTTGTTGTTGTTGTTGTAATAACAGGGCTCCAGTCAATTGAGATCTTCTTCAGGCAGTAAAGGGAGGTTTATGCAAATGCAGAGTGACATCACTGCTACAGAAGGCTCTCTTGACCAATCAGAGAGCAAGATAAAGGTTCTTCTGGAAGCTTCCATGAGAAGGAGATATAAGGCCTGAGAGACCAAGAGACAGTTGGGGGAATTGTGTCGGTTGGAGATCGAGAGAGAGAGTTAAAGAGCGGATCTTGGAAATTAGTCTCAGAATTGGACGATTGGGTTTACTTATTATTTTATAGCTTGTATGAACTGAATATTATATACTTACAAATGTTGTACCTGCAAGATTCTTAATATCTTGTATGACTTATATTTCAGTTATATTTTGTTATTTATAGTAAATATCTACTACTGAAGACTCCTTTTATACGTGTCTTGGATCGGTTGATGCTTGGGAAGATCAGTAAAGAAGTAGAAATAAGGTTCCTTAACTGGTTCCAGTGTCGGTTAAGGGAAATCCTTTTATAATTCACTGGGTGGAGGCAGCGTGATTTAAAGAATTTAAGGGTCTGCTGGGCTAAGAGCCATAACAGGGCTGTGGTTTGGTTGCTTGGACCCCAGGAGATCATCACAATCTCTGATCCCACGCATTGTGCAGGTCATACTCTCAATGTGGTCTTCTGTACGGAACAGGCACATCCGTGGGTGGAGGAATCAATATCTCCGCATTGCCATGGACCATGGACCGTTTCCTGGTCAAGGTTGGGCTGAAGGTCACTATTCCCTCCGTTGGGGGCAGAGGACCTATTAAAATGGTCCCACATAGAAGCCAGTAGAGCAATGGCTGTGAGATCTATTGGAGCAATCCTTAGATCCTACAACCAGGCAGAGGGTCATCTGGTCGCACCAGCTCTAAAAGTATTTCAGAGTAACGTTATAGCTCAGATCCTATATGGCGCTCTGTGTGGGGATGGGATGATTCCCAATTGGTGAAACTGGAGGCCATCCAGAATACATTATTCAAGAGATTGCTTCTACTTTCACCTGAAACACCTGCAGCTTTGGTTTGGGCTGAGGTCGGCCTCACTTCCATCAGAGCTCATATTCATTTTGCTTTATTTAACTACAGTACTGGAGATCTGTAATAGGTTCTCCGGTTAAGGTTTTTCTTAAGTCGTGTTTCCAACATTTACCAAGTTGCAAAGTCTGGAGTTTAAGATACAATAGGTTGCTTGAATCATATCCTGCTCTAACTGAAAATCCTTCTACCCGGAATTCAAGAGAGAAGCTTCGTGAATACATGTTTAACCATGATGTGTATCTGGATAGACTGGCTATTAACAATTCAACATTTTCCAAATGGTTTAGATTATATAAATTGGACCATCAGATGGCTGTTTACTTAGGGAAGCTTACATTCCCAAAGCTTAGCCAGGCTTTTACAGCTCTTCGTTTCCAAACAATGCCTTCAGCCATGATCGATGGTAGATATTCACACAGACCTACGGATTCCCTTTTATGTATTTGTGGAGATCCAGAAATCGAGGACTTGCCTCATTATCTTCTTTTTTGCTCACTATATACTGATCCAAGAACTAAATTTATGGGATCTATTCTGTCCAATTTACAGTCTAATACCACTTCTGAAAAGATTTTTTTCTTGTCTGATATTGATTCTCAGGTAACCTATAAGGTTTCACTGTTTGCCTCAACAGAAATCAAAATTTGGGCAAGGATAATAGAGACATAGCAGTTGATTGTCATGGGGATGATCTTATCTAAACTTTGAAGTTCTTTTTAATGTTGTTTTATTTAAATGTCTGGAATTTTATTATGTTTAATGTATAAAATTTGGATGTTAGTTATTTGATGGAGCATTTTATAATTCTGAATTTCTGTCACCGATTTTACATTTTAATCATGTGAATGGCCTTTGGCTTAAGCATTAATAATAAAAAAATGATTGATTGGTCTAATGCTATTGAAGCCTATGCTGTGTGATGTTCTTTATTTGGCACAAAAATCTCCCCCAAATGATGCATCAGAAGGGAGGGTCTCTCCTCTGCCCCACTTTCCAGGAGGAAGGGGGCCCCTCAAACCCCTTTTTACCTTCAGATCCCCCTCCCCTCCATAGACATGCCTCTTTCCAAGGGTCACCCCTGCCCTCTTTTTTCATAATAACCTCCCAAGTACCTGGGCCCCAAGGATCCCCCGAAGGAGGAGGCAGGGAAGAAAAAAGGAAGAGGCGGACTGGCAGGTCCCCTGCCTTTCTTTGGGGGGTTCTTACAGCACCCAACACACACCCCCCCGCCCCCAGAAGACCCTCCAGCCAATAATAATAATAATAATAATAATAATAATAATAATAATAATAATAATAATAAAAAATTTTATTTATACCCCGCCCTTCCATAAAAATGATCAGGGCGGCTTACAAGATTTATAAAAACATTACAATACAGGTTAAAATCCAATATAACAATTAACAATCCTTCAAACGAACAAGGGCTCTCCTCCACTTGCCTCCCTCAGAGCAGGCTGTGAGGGCAGCAATGGCTTCAGAGGCTGAAACTCTGCATGCACATTAGCAACCAAAGGCCCCTCCTGAGTATGCGCAGGGATCGCAAGCCTCTTGCTGCTGCTGCTGCTTTTTCCACTCTCGGCCTTTGGAACAAGGGAAGAAGTACACGCTTGCTTCCTTCCTTCCAGAATGGAGCCCAACCAGCGGAGCTGGACTCAGGAGAGAAAGGCTGGGAAGGCTCTGCTTTGTACATATAGCTCTGTTTCTCTGAGTGTGACTCTGTGTGTGTGTGTGTGTGTTTGCCTCTGTTCTTATGGTTGGGAATGGAGCTGATGACTGAGGAGAGAAGAAAGTGTCAATTTTGTGCAAATTCACAATTTCTGTCCATCAATGAGTCCAAGTGTGTTGAAACAGCAAAGAACTTTATTAAGAACACATAGTGAGAAATTCAGCTTTTGAATCAGAGCTGCCCTCCCAAAGCCAAAGAATACATTACATCCCCAAAACCAAAAACTCCACCCTCTTTCAAACCTAGCCCCCACCTCCAATTCCCACAGTCTATGCCTCATAGTAAAAAAGCCCCCTTTGCCATGCCCAGAAACTAGCCCTCTTTATGTTAATACCGACTACCAACTTTCTTCATCCAACATCCCACAAATTCCAGAAGCTATCATTCCCTTAACTATTCTAGCCAGCAGCAACAAATCCCACCCCTCTATCTAGCTAACCTATTCCACAACCCATAATCCCCAGCCAAATTTATAAACTAAAGCAAAGAAATATACTAATAGCAATTAAAACCAAAACTTAACAAAATATAACTTTAAAACTTAAACAGACATATTGACAGACAAACCTAACACACAAAATCACAAGGGCCTTTTCTTATCACCAGTGGATTGAAAATATATTCTTTGTATTCCTTCTTGAGAAAAATAATGTCATTTCACTTCTGGGATTTGTGTGGCTTCTCTCCAGTGTGGACTCTCTGATGTCTCACTAGGCTTGACCTCTGAGAAAAACATTCCCCACATTGCTGGCATTTGTATGGCTTTGCTCCTGTGTGGATTCTCAGATGTGTCACTAGGTTTGACCTCTGAGAAAAACATTCCCCACATTGCTGGCATTTGTATAGCTTTGCTCCTGTGTAGATTCTCTGATGCATGACAAGGACTGATTTGTAGGCATAACTTTTCCCACAATGCTGGCATTTGTATGGCTTCTCTCCAGTGTGGCCTCTCTGATGTATCACTAGGTATGACTTTGATGAAAAACATTTCCCACAATGCTGGCATTTGTATGGCTTTTCTCCTGTGTGGATTCTCAGATGTGTCACTAGGTTTGACCTCTGAGAAAAACATTTCCCACAATGCTGGCATTTGTATGGACTCTCTCCTGTGTGGACTCTCTGATGTATCACTAGTTTCGACTTAAAACAAAAACAGTTCCCACAATGCTGGCATTTGTATGGCTTCATTCCTGTGTGGATTCTCTGATGTATGACAAGGATTGACTTGAAACCAAAATATTTCCCACAATGGTGGCATTTATGTGACTTCTTTACTGTGTAGACTCTCTGATGACTCAAATGTTCTTCTGTAAAGAAGGACAATGACAGATAAGACTGAAAATCAGAGTTAAGAGAGCATGATTTAGCCCTCAATAACCCCTCCTTATTTGAGATTAAATTAATAAATTTGCTGTGAGTAACCCAAGCATGACCCTGCTGCTTATGCCCCTTAAATCCATGGAACAATTGTATCCTTATTGATAGGAGCTAGTAAAGAAGAGACTGAATGGGGACTGTCTTGAGGGAATCAGTGGAAGCAGATAGTCAAAGGACTGTTGAAAAAATATTCCATGAAACATGTGCAAAAAAACTTTGATTGACAGGTGGAATCATATCCTGTGAGACTGCCATAGAGTGCTGAGTCAGAGCACAAGGCATGATGCTAGATAACTGCAGAGGTCCCTTCATGCTGTTTGGCATCAGGAGATGACTCATAATAATAAAATAAAATAATAAAACTTTAATTTATATCTCGTTTTTTGTTTCCACAATCAAAACGGCATACAACCTTTAAAAAAATACAATATATACAATTCCTCCCCTTAAAAAAGGATTAAACAATTCCATCTATTAAAATTACAGACAATAAAAATCTAAAAACCATACTACAATAATAAAATAACGGTGGGCAGAGTCTTCGCTTGTATATGACTGTGGGGGGAGCGTTACGTGGCCAGGATCTATTCTGGGAAGGCCTGCCGGAAGAGATCCGTCTTGACAGCTTTCTTGAAGCTCTCAAGGTTGGCAATTTGACGGATCTCGTCCGGCAGGCCATTCCATAAGTGGGAGCGATCGCGGAAAAAGTTCTCTAGGAGGTTGCCTTCAATCTGGTCTTTGTTGACTGCAACAAATTCCTCCCAGAGGATCTTAACATACGGGGCAGATTGTACGGAAGGAGTCGATCCCTTAAGTAGTTTGGGCCCAAGTGTCCGGAAATGAATAGGCAGCCAGTCGAGTGATTTTAATATAGGTGTAATATGGTCACTCCTAGTTGTTCCTGTAATCAATCTGGCTGCCATATTCTGAACCAGTTGAAGTTTCTGGACTAGGCACAAGGGTAGCCCCATGTAGAGCGCATTGCAAAAATCAAGTCTTGAGGTTACCAGTGCATGTACTACAGTTTCGAGGTCACCCCGTTCCAGGAAGGGGCGCAGCTGGCGTATCAGCCGGAGCTGATAACAGGCACTCTTGACTGTTGCATTCACCTGATTCCTCATCTGAAGCGACGAGTCGAGAAGCACCTCTAAGCTGCGAACACAGTCCTTTGAGGGGAGCGTGAGCCCCTCTAGGACTGGAGGTTACAGCCCGATACCTGGTTTTGGGGGCCCCTACTGTAAAGACTTCCGTTTTGTCTGGATTCAGATTGAGCTTGTTTTCCCTCGTCGAGTCCATTACTGCTGCAAGACATTGATTGAGGGGAGAAATGCCATCTGTCGTCATTGCTGATGACTGAGACATGGAGAAGTATATTTGGGTGTCATCAGCATACTGATAACACCCTGCTCCATGTCTATGGATGATTTCTCCCACCGGCTTCATATAGATGTTGAATAACATCGGGGACAGGATGGCACCCTGAGGGACGCCACAATTAAGCTCTGTTTTTGAAGAGCAACTGTCCCTGAGCATCACCCTCTGGAATCTACCTGAGAGGAAGGAACGGAACCACTGTAAAGCAGTGCCTCCAATTCCTAGCTCTCTCAGGCGTTCCAAGAGGATGTTGTGGTCTACTGTGTCAAATGCTGCTGAGAGGTGTAATAGCACCAACAGGGTCACGCTTCCTCTGTCGATGCTTAGACGAAGGTAATCAGTTAAGGCGACGATGGCAGTCTCCACCCCATATCCTGTCCTGAAGCCAGTTTGAAATGGATCTAGAAAATCGTCTTCATCCAAGACCACTTGGAGCTGAAGAGCGACAGCCCTCTCGATTACCTTACTCAAGAATGGCAGATGGGAAACAGGCCTATAATTTTTAATGTCCAGGGGGTCCAGGGAAGGTTTTTTCAAAAGCAGTCTAACAACTGCTTCCTTTAAGGCAGATGCTACACAACCTTCCCTAAGGGATGCATTGATGACACGTCTAAGAAATGCCATCAAGGCATCACCTCCCTGGATAGCCAGCCATGATGGGCAGGGGTCGAGAAGGCATGTCGTCTTCCTCACCTTTCCAAGGATCTTGTCCACGTCATCAGTACTCACAAGCTCAAATTGATCCAGTCTAGTCTCATAAA
>JACSCI010000122.1:33769-58180 GCA_016801065.1 Sceloporus tristichus | reverse complement strand
TTGCAGGTGACTTTTGCGGATGTGGCAGTATATTTCACCGAGGATGAATGGAAACTCTTGACAAAGAAGCAGAGATGTCTGTACAGCAATGTGATGATGGAGAATTATGAGAATGTGGCCTCTGTGGGTAAGGAACTTGACTCCACTGCCCTTCCTGTGAAGACTGAGGGTCCTTTCATACTACATTGTCATGGTGCTATGTTTCCACTTTAGAATTATGGAATCATAGAGTTGGAATAGACAACAAGGGCCATCCAGTTAAAACCCTGGCCATGCAGGAATACACATTCAAAGCACCTCCAACAGATAGTCATCCAGCCTTTGTTTAAAGATCTCCAAAGAAGGAGCACTTTAGAAATAAATCTTAATAATAATAACAATGGCTCAGTACAGATTAGAAGAAAGGGGTGGCCAAAGACTGTCCCTTTCTCCTCCGGATCATTGCCACAGCAACCCCATGGCCGCAAGAACGATCTGCAGCCAAAAGGAGCTCAGAAATGGAGCTCCTTCCTGTGATGCCACCAAGGCGCCATTTGCACCCTGGGGCGTCACGGTGATATGTCTTATGCGCCATGCTGTTTGGACACATCACACAAGATATGTCATGGATGCATGCGCCGTATGGATGGCACTGCGTCAAGATTGTGCTGCCCATAAGTATTACGCTTTGGGAGCATGCGGTTAGTGCACGCTCCCAAACCCTAAAATCACTGCCGGCATGCCACAAAGCGCCCATTTGTACCAGGCCAATAATAACAATAATGATACTCCACCAGGCTCTGAGGGAGTATATTGTACTCTCGAACAGCCCTTACTGTCAGGAAGTTCCTCCTAATCTTTAGGTGGCACCTCTTTCCCTGCGGCTTGCATCCACTGTTCCTCTCCTTTTCTCTGGAATAGGAGAAAGCAAGCTTGATCCATCAATGTGACATCTCTTCAAGTATTTCAACAGGGCTATTATAACAGGGAATGGCCACGCACTTACCACTTTTCACACTAAAAATAAATCACAAACACACTTGATTCCATCAAAATCCTTGGAGGTTCTCTATCTTGAGTTGCAAAATAATACAAATATTTGCAAGCTCTCCTCTCCGACTTCCATCAACTTCACCATCTCTTGTACACAGAACTCCAATCCAACCCACACCAATCCGCATGTGAGCTGCATACTGTATTGGTTGTGAGTCATCTCCTGGTGCCAAACAGCATGAAGGGAGCTCTGCAGTTAGCTTCCATCATGCCTTGGGCTCTGACTCAAGACTCTATGGCACTCTCACAGGATATGATGCCACCTGTCAATCAAAGTATTTTTGGACATGTGTAATGGAATATTTTTTCAACAGTCCTTTGTCTGAATATCTCCTTCTAGTGATTCCCTTAAGGTAGACCCCCCTCCAATCTCTTGTTTGTTAACTCCTATAAGTAAATATACAATTGTTCCATGGATTTAGGGGCATAAGCAGCAGGGTCATGCTTCAGTTACTCACAGAAACTTTCTTAATTTAATCTCTAATAAGGAGGGATTAATGAGGGCTAAATCATGGAGTAACACCCTCCTCTCTTAACTCTGATTTTCAGTCTCATCTGTCATTGTCCTTTTTTACAGAAGAAGACTTGAGTCATGAGAGAGTCCACACAAGAAAGAAGTCACATAAATGCCAGCATTGTGGGAAACGTTTTGCTTACAAGTCAGGCCTAGTCATGCATCAGAGAGTCCACACCGGAGAGAAGCCATACAAATGCCAGCATTGTGGGAAATGTTTTTCTTTGAAGGGAGTCTTAGTGAGACATCAGAGAATCCACACAGGAGAGAAGCCATACAAATGCCAGCATTGTGGGAAAGGTTTTTCTTTGAAGTCATACCTAGTGAAGCATCAGAGAGTCCACACAGGAGAGAAGCCATACAAATGTCAGCATTGTGGGAAATGTTTTTCTCGGTATTCAATCCTAGTGACACATCGGAGAGTCCACACAGGAGAGAAGCCATACAAGTGCCAGCATTGTGGGAAAGGTTTTTCTTCAAAGTCATACCTAGTGTTACATCAGAGAGTCCACACAGGAGAGAAGCCATATAAATGCCAACATTGTGGGAAGGGTTTTTCTTCAAAGTCAGACCTAGTGAAGCATCAGAGAGTCCACACAGGAGAGAAGCCATACAAATGCCAGCATTGTGGGAAATGTTTCCCTCAGAAGTCACACCTAGTGAGACATCAGAGAGTCCACACAGGAGAGAAGCCATATAAATGCCAACATTGTGGGAAGGGTTTTTCTTCAAAGTCAGACCTAGTGAGACATCAGAGAGTCCACACAGGAGAGAAGCCACACAAATCCCAGTTGTGAACTAATATTATTTTTGTGAATAAGAAATACAAAAAATATATTTCCAACCCAGTGGTGCTAAGAAAAGGCTCTTGTGATTTTGCTTGTAAGGTTTGTCTATCTATATGTCTGTTTATGTTTTAAGGATGTATTTTGTTAAGTTTGGGTTTTTATTGCTAATAGTATATGTAGATAATTAGTTTGTTTTGTAAATTGTGGGTTGTGGTATAGGTTAGGTAATTGGGGGGGCTGGGATTTGTTATATATGAGTTATGGGAATGATGGCTATTGGAATTTTTTGGGATGTTGACTGAAGAAAGTTGGAGGTCAATATTAAAAGAAAGGAATAGTTTGTGGGAATGGCAATGGGGGCCTTGTTACCTGTGGGGCATAGACTGTGGGAATTGGAGGTGGGGGCTATATTTGGAGGAGGGTGATATTTAAAGTTTGGGGTTTTTAATATATTGTTTGGATTGGAGTGGACAGTTCTGGCTTAAACACTGAATTTCTATGTGTTCTCAATAAAGTTCTTTGCTATTTCAACACACTGGACTCTTTGATGCACAGAAGTTCCGAATTTGCCCAAACTGAACCTTTCTTCTCTCTTCAGTCTTCAGCTCCATTCCCAGCCATAAGAACAGCAAACACACACACACACACACACACACACACACAGACATACATATACAGGATACACAGAGAGAGCTATATTTCTAAACTAGAGCTGTCCTTTCCTGCCTTTCCCTCCTGAGTCCAGCTCTGCATCTTGGGCTTCATTGCTGTCTTCTCAAAGGAAGAAAGGATGGAAGGAAGGGGAGGCCACTGAACCCCCGGCGCACACTTTCCTTTCCCTCAAAGGCCGCCAGTGGAATAAGCAGCAGTAGCATCTAGGCCCTGGCAATCCCTGCGCATACTGAGGAGGGGCCTTTGGGGCCATATGCACATGCACAGTCTCAGCCCCTGAAGCCATTGCTGCCCTCACAGTCTGTTCTGTGGATGGAAGGATGTGGGGAGAGCCCTTGTTCATCTGGAGGGCCCTTGAGGGGGTTATAAGAAGGAAGGAAGCCCCTCTTCTCCCCCAAAGAAAGGCAAGGGGCCTGTCTGGCCTCCTCTCCCTCTTTCCTTCCCTATCCACTCCTCGGGGGATTCCTTGGGGCCCAGGTACTTGGGGGGTTATTATGAGAAAGGAAGGCAGGGGGACCATTGGAGAGAGGCATGGCCATGGAGGGGTGGGGGCTCCAAAGGTAAAAATGTCTTTGAGGAGCCTTCTCCCTCCTGGAAATTGGGTCAGAGGAGAGACTCTCACTTCTGATGCCTGATTTGGGGAAGAGTTTTGTGCCAAATAGAAAGCATCACACAGGACAGGATTCAATAGCATTGGAAACAACACTTTTGGGGGGGAAGGGAGAAGTTTTCTCTGGAGTCCTAGGGGAGGGGGCTCTGGGGGAAGAGAAGAGCCCAAATCTAGGCCAAAGCCAAGAGAAGGGAGACGGAGGGACCTCAAAGCTCTGCCAATCCCCTGGCAACCTGGGAACTAGGCTTCGAGGCCCACAGGATCTGGATTGGGCGCCCCCCTCACATACTTACCTTTTCCTTCACAACAACCCTGCAGAGGAGGACCAAGGGAGAGACCCACAGCCCCAGAAACACCCTCCTTGGTTCTGGGAGCATTCTGAAAGGGCCTTGGATACCCCTGAAGGGATGTTGTTGTTGTTGTTGTTGTTGTTGTTGTTTCTTTATATTCCACCTTATCTCAAAGGATTCAAAGTGGATTATAGTAATAAAATAAAATACAATTTAAGAAATACAGTTAAAATTTCAAAAGCACCTGCCCTTCTCAATTATAAGAACATTAATCAACCATTAAAAAGCTATTAAACAGCAAGAAAATGTAAAACATCCAAAACACAACACAGTAAAAAAGTTTTTTTCGGGCAAGAAATGGGTCATTTTCTGAAGGTGAGAAGGGAGGGCAGGAACAATACATCAATAACAATTTTCATAACAGTAACAATGGTTAGGGTAAGGAGGAGGGAAAGGTATGTCAATAGTCTGGAAAGGGCTGCCGAAGAGAGCCGTCTTAATAGCCTTCCTAAAGGCTTCCAAGGTGGAAATATGACATATCTCATCTGGAGGTCGTTCCAGAGCCTGGAAGCAGCTGAAGAGAAGGACCTCTGGGTCACCGCTGAAAGTCTGGTCTTCTTGAGTTGGAGCAGGTTCTTCTCAGAGGACCTGAGTCTGCGGTGGATTTTATGGGAGGAGGCGCTCCCACAAGTAGTCAGGACCCAAGCCATGTAGGTCTTTAAAGGTTAAAACCAACACCTTGTATCTTGTCCGGAAACTAATGGGCAGCCAGTGGAGGGATTTAAGAACTGGTGTAATGTGGGCAGTTCTAGAAATGCCCGTAACCAACCTGGCTGCCATATTCTGTACCAACTGAAGTCTCCGAACTTGGCACAAGGGTAGCCTCATGTAAAGTGTGTTACAGAACTCAAGCCAAGAGGTGACCAGCTTAATGCCAAGTTTATTTAATGACAGCTACAGACTCCACCACATGCAAAAACAGGCAAGGGTATAGACCTTTTATATAATGAGTAGCCAGGTTACAAGCTAAACAATGTAGAGTGTGTTACAGAAATCAAGCCGAGAGGTGACCAACGCATGTACTACTGTTTCAAGGTCTTGTTGCTCAAGGAAGCGGCGCAGTTGGCGTATCAGCTGAAGCTGACAACAAGTGCTCCTGACTTTTGCATCCACCTGAACCGTCAGATGAAGTGATGAATCCAGGAGCACTCCCAAACTGAGGACAGAGTCTTTCAGGGGAAGTGTGAACCCATCCAGAACTGGCGGACATAACTCCATTCCGGAATTTGAGGTCCCCATTACAAGTTCCTCCGTTTTACCTGGATTCAATTTGGGTTTGTTTTCCCTCATCCATTCCATTACCGCATTAAGACAGGCATTCAGAGGAGAGACACCATCTTTAGTCACTGAATCAGTCAGAGACAGACAGATTGCATAATTGTAATGGTATTTCATTTCAAATAAATAAATGCATGAATAAAGGGATTCATGGCATATTGTGACCTCAGGCTGATGCTCCTTGCCTGCAGAAATGAGATGGGACCATTGTGACTTTAGACTAATGCTGCTTACCTGAAGGTTTGAGATGTGACCATTGCAACCTGAGGCTGATTCTTGTTGCCTGAAACATTGAGACTGGCCCATTGTGACTTCAGTCTGATGCTCCTTGGATGAAGGATTGAGACGGTACTATTGTGACTTCGGGGTGGTGCTCTTTACCTGAAGGATTGAGACTGGCCCATTGCAACCTCAGACTGGTGCTCCTTGCCTCAAAGATTGAGATGGGAGAATTGTCACTTCAGACTGGTGCTGTATACCTGAAGGATTGGGACTGACCCATTGCGTGTCAGAAACAGTGTATAAGGGTTCTGTCATAAAGAGTAAAAATATTAGGGTTTGGTTATTAGAGCTATAGTTGTAGTTCATAGTAGGTAGTGTAGAGTGATGGGTTATAGAAAGCATGTAGTGGAAAATGTTAGGAAGACAGATAGAGTGGCTTTTAGATGAAGGAGGGCGTTTGGAGATGGGCTGGGGTTGCAGCTGTAGATGGTTATCAAGGAGGAGTGAAGCTGGCTTGGGAACACCGCTCTTCAAGGTGAGACTGTCTGGGAGAAAGGAAGTATAGACAACCTTGGTATCTATGCAACCTCCGCTTGTGTTGCTTTAGCTTGGGAATTGAGGGCTGGCTTAGGGAGGGCAAGTTCCTTTGGACTTCAGACTTTGCAAAAAGGTGTTAATGGATGTTTCTGCCTAGATTCAGCAATAACGCTTCTTTTGTTTCTAATGAGTTTGATTTTTTGAGCACAGGACTGACTCTAGATCTCAGATTGCAACTTCAGGCTGATGCCCCTTGCCTGAGAGATTGAGACTGTCCCATTGTGACCTCCGTCTGCTGCTCCTTACCTGAAGGATTGAGACAGGACTGTTGTGATCTCACCCTGAGGTTCCTTGCCTGAAAGACTGAGATGGCACTTTTATGACTTCAGGCTCATGCTCTTTACCTGAAGCATTGAGACTGGCCCATTGTGACTTCAGGCTGATGCTTCTTTCCTGAAAGACTGGGAATGGCTCATTGTGACCTCAGGCTGATTCTTGTTGCCTGAGAGATTGAGATGGGCCCATTGTGACTTAAGACTGGTCCTCCTTACCTGAATGAATGAGACTGGCCCATTGCAATCTCAGACTGATGCTCCTTATCCGAAGGATTGAGACTAACCCATTGTGACTTCGGGCTGATGTTCCTTCTCTGAAGGATTAAGATGGGCTTATTGACTTCAGACAGGTGTTCCTTACCTGAAGAATTGAGCCTGGCCCATAGCGACCTCAGGGTTATGATCCTTGCCTGAAGGATTGAGTCTCCCTCAAGGCAGATGTTCTTTACCTGAAGCATTGAGGCTGTCCCATTGTGATCTCAGCCTGAGGCACCTTTCCTGAAAGATTTTGACGGGACTATTATGAGTTCAGACAGATGCTCCTTGCCTGAAGGATTGAGACTGGCCCATTGTGATCCTTACCTGAAGCACTGAGATTGTCACATTGTGATCGCAAAGCCATCCACTCCAAACCCCTTCTGCCATGCAGGAACTCTCAATCAAAGCATACCTGACAGATGACCATCCAGACTCTGTTTAAAGGCCTCCAAAGAAGGAGACTCCATCATTCTCCATTGAGGGAGTGTGTTCCACTGTCAAACAGCCCTTTCTGTCAGGAAGTCCCTCCTAATGCTGAGCTGGAATCTCTTTTCCTGGAGCTTGCATCCATTGCTCCAGGTCCTGTTCTCTGGAGCATCAGAAAACAAGCTAGCTGCCTTCTCAGTATGACATTCCTTCAAATATTTAAACAGGGCTATCATATCACCTCTTAACCTTCTCTTCTCCAGGCGAAACATCCCTAATTTCCTAAGTAGTTCCTCATAGGGCATGGTTTCCAAATCCTGCACCATTTTAGTCGCCTTCCTTTGGACACGCTTCAGTTTCTCAATGTCCTTTTTTAATTGTGATGCTCAGAACTGGACACAGTATTCCAGGTGGGGCCTGACCAGAATAGAATAGAGTGGCACTATTACTTCCCTTGATCTAGACACTATACTTCTATTGATACAGCCTAACATTGCACTGGCCTTTTTACCTGCTGCATTACACTGTTGACTCTTGTTCAACTTGTTGTCTACTTGGACTCCTAGATCCCTTTCACACATAGTTTCATTCACTGGTTTATCCCAGGTCTAGTTATTCAGGCAAAGCAAATCTTTTAGGAAAATTCGAGGGGAAAAAACGAGATCAATTATCCTATGCTTAGTTGCTTTTTTGGCACACACAACAACAACATACTCAGCTACATGCAATTGCAGGGTTTGTCCACTTTCTGTGTATGTTGATTTTGGATTAAGGCTCAACGTGTCTGAAAACGACCCCGCTTTTGTGGATTTAAATCCTGTTTCTGCACAGGATTTGGCCGGTTGCCTCCCGTGTGATAAACTCGTAGGAACTGGAAGGGCAGCTATGAACAAGTATACAAAATCTGCCCCGAAGTCATGTCCGATGGTCACCATTTCCTTTGGCTAAAAACAAGTCATGGAGAAAAGCTTTGGACCATAGACCTTTGGGCCATCATCAGCTTCTCCATCTTTAGACTTGACTGAAGTGTTCTAAACTAGTCTGGATAGTAAAGCTATTAAAATCTCATTATTGGATCTCAGGAAGGAGATGGGGAGAGATTTGCATGTTTGTTTTTAAATTACATGTCATATAAATTACATGTCTCTCCCACTCTGTCCCGTTTTTTTAAAATGTATTTTATTAAGAAAACATATAAAGAAGACATAATACAAAACATACAAGACAAAACAACAACAACAACAAAACACAATACACAAATGATTATATGCTAATCCACATTAGTTTCATACACTTCCAACATAACACATGGTACCCCACTTTTATAACACCATTTATATTCCTCCAAACTGGTATTAAATCATCAGCTTCTATGAAAACATATGAATATCACAAATATATTTATGTTATGCAAAAAAGTTAAAACAAGGAGAGTTAGGCAAATTAGACAAAGTTAAGCAGCAGAGGTTATAATACCTTAAGTCCACAGTATCTTTCTAAGTATTTCCAATCCTTAATTACAACATTTATGTCTTTATTCCTCAGGCTTTCTGTCCAAATATCCAATCTCTTAGCTTCCCACAACTTAATTAACTATTCCTCTTCAGTTGGTACTACTGTACACTGTTTTTCCAATATTGAGCATAGAGAATCCTAGCCAGCGTTTCCATGCAGAGAATTAGAGGTGACAGTTTCTTAGCCTAGACATCCTCCAATAGACATGTCATGTTTAAGAGAAAAACACGAGGATCTAAAGGAATATCTGTGTGGAGTATATTTGTCATTAAATTATGGATGTTACTCCAAAATCCCTTGGCTTTGTCACATTTCCACCAAAGGCGGAAGAAAGTGCCATCCTCTTTCCCACATTTCCAACGTTTAATGTTAGTAGTATTATACATTTTGTTCCTTTTGAGAGGGGTCATAGACTATCTATGTAACATTTTGGCATAGTTCTCCTTGTAATTTTGACACAAGGTAAATTTCCTTGTCTCTTTCCAAGGTGTTTCCCAGTGATCTTGTCAATGGCTTTCCGCAAATCTTGTGACTATTTTACCATGGAAACTTTAACACTTTCATCCTCCAAATCTCTCTCTTTCAAGATCTTATAATATTTTGAAAGATGTTTACTCTCTTTATCCACAAAAATTTTGTCCAACTGTTCTCTTCGTAAGAAATACCCATCAATTTTTGGTCAGACCTAAACCTTTCAGGTAGCTGAAAATACAAATACCAATCAATATCCTTACGTTCAGAAACAAGTATTTTTCTTGGTTTCAATGGCACAATATTATTGGGTTTCCACTGAATGAAATGTTTATATATTATCCATCTATTCTTGAAGTCTTTATTTCTTTTATAAAAGGCTTCTTGAGGCGATACCCATTGTGGAAGATTAATATAGAAAAGGTCTTTAATCTTCTTCCAGACATAAAGCAGAGCATTTCTAAGAAAACGATGTTTAAAGTCTTTATGTTCTTTGACCTTTTCGTACCACAAATAGGCATGAATACCAAACCTCAAGTCACAGCATGCTAAAGATAACAGTCTATCATTGCTTAGATTAATCCAGTTCTCTAGACAACACAGACAAGGTGCATGCTAATATAGCTTAAAGTTTGGTAAAGCACAACCCCCCCGTCATATTCGTCTCTCAAAATTAACCATCTCACCCTAATAATAATAATAATAATAATAATAATAATAGGATTTATTTATATACCGCCCAATCACTGGGAATCCGAGTGTTTTACAACAGAGGGGATAATAGACGGTTCCCTGCCCTCAGGATTACAATCTAAATTTGGCTCTTTGACCTTCCCAAAGAAATTCAGAGAACTCTTTTTGCCAGATTGCAAAGTGTTTGTCTTCGGCTATAATTGGTATGTTCTGAAATAAGTACAGAAAACAGGGAAGGATATTCATTTTTAACGTTGCTATTCTCCCACAGAATGAGAGATGCAATTTGGACCATGCAGACATATCCTTTGTTACTTCACTCCATAGTCTTCCATAGTTGTTCTGGAACAAGTCAATGTTTTTGGTCGTTAAGTATATTCCCAGATATTTAGCTTTTCTAATGACTCTATACTCCAATACATTACTTAACTCCAGTTGTTCTTCTTGGTTTAAATTCTTCGTAATAAACACAGTTTTGTTTTGATTCACCTTTAACCCCGATATTTCAGCAAATGCCTCCAGAGTATAATTGAGAGCCGAAATGCTATTAAGTGGGTTATCTAAGAAGCAAAAGAGATCGTTGGCAAATGCTCTAGTTTTATAAACATAATTCTTAATCTTCACTCCCTTAATGTCCACATTGCTTCTAATACTATTTAACAAAACTTTGAAGGCAACTCTAAACAAAACAGGTGATAAGAGGTGACACACACACACACACACACACATGGAATGTTTCAAGACTATAGATCTTGCATACAACACCCATAGATACATCTATACATACCCATAGATATCTGTCTGAATGTGTGCATGTGTACGCACACTTATTTAAACAGAGAGAGAGAGAGAGGTGAAAGCACATGTACACATATATATTGGATCATATATATATATATATATATATATATATATATCACATTTATATATATACTCTTCTACTTGCATACAATTTAAACATAATCAAATGCATGGAGAAATATGCGCATGTATACACCCCCACGCTCTGCTCAACATCAGCATGTATATATGATTATAATTGTGTATATGTTTACTTCCAGTCATAACAGCATAACTGCCCTGCAATTACTGTAATTGGAATTTTTATGCTTTGTGATGTTTTTATGATAGGTATTTTACACATGATTGGCTCCTGAGGACACTCTGAGAGCCTGCTATTGGCTGGAGGCCCAGTCCCTCCCACCATCCAAGTCCCTGATTGGCTGCAGTCCTGGTCTCGCCCACCATCCCTGGCCCTGATTGGCTGGAATCCCCGTCCCTCCCACCATCCCTGGCCATTTTGTGTTCTGGCAGCCATTTTGTTCCAGAACCTTCTCTGAGGCCTCAGTTGAACAGAGGCTTCTCTTTCTCTCCTGAGGCTCCAGAGTCAGAAGGAGGCCAGGCTCCTTGGGCCAAAAGGAAGGAAGTGTGTCCCTTTTCTGAGAGGGTTTTCTTATTACAAAGCTCTCCTCCTTCTGGGGAACATGGGTTTTATTGTATTGTATGGATAATTTTTGGGAGGGAGTGTTAAGAATGGTTTGGGAGATAATGAAAGATGTTGTGATTGTATTGTATGGATATTTTTATTGTCAGCTGCTAAAAGGTGGCCATTCTTGTGTAGTAATTGTCTTGTGATTAACTCCCACAACAGCCTTGTAAGGTAGGCTTATGGAGCTATAGGGAGCCCCAAGGGCCATCCATTCAGCCCCATTCTGCCCTCCGAAGAGATGGCCTTCCAGCCAGAGACTCCTCCAATGCTCTTGGAGGCAGCATCTCCCATAGATTTGCCAAGAGGTCATGGGGCCCACAGTCCCATGGGAACCGGTCCTTACCCCCCACTTTGGGGAAGGAGACCCCCTCAGCCCCTGGACTATTTACTACCAGGAGTTACTATGGCTGGGACTCAGAGGACTAGTTTCCTAGGCATTGTCACCTTCTCCCCTCCATTGCCATTTGCCACATGGTCTATTCCAACTCTATGCTCCTTTAATGCTTTTTAATGGATGCTCTTATTGAAGGGGCCTGAGGGAAGGAGCAGGGGGTCTGCATGGTTTAGGTCCCCCCAAGAAGGACTCCAGTCCTCCGCTCCGTCCTCCGAAGGGCAAGAGGGGGGCAGGGAAAGGCTTGGGCCTGGAGTTTGGCGGGAGAGAAGAAGAGCCCCCAGTTCCCATTTCCAGGAGAGGAATGGCGGTTGTGGGGGGCAGGCCTAGTGGGGGGGTCAAGAAGGAGAGAGTCAGAGGAGGGAAAGGGGGCCATGGGAGGAAGGACGAAGGGCCTCAAAGGAGGCTTTGAGTATAGGATAGGATACAGGCTATTTAAAGTCTGAGGAGGCCTGAATCCTGTTGGTTAAACCTAGCGTAGACCGACTCAACCCATAATTGACTGGTGAGTCAATCTATAGGTAAATCCAAGAGACTGAGTGATTCTACTCTGATCAGGACTAAGTATAGGATTGGATACAGGCTAAGATTTAGTCTTACTTGTGGCTAGAACAGGACATTCCCAAGCCAAGATGGCCAGGCAACAGTGTGGAAAATAAGCACTCTCCACATGGGCAGAGACAGTCTAAGAATTGTAGTTTCACTGCATGCAGAAGGCTGCCATGGGAATTGGGTGTTCCCTTCCCAACAACTCAATCCTCTGGTGCCCCTGATCTTGGGGGAAGGGCTGGATCCCATGGAAGGGGGGCAACCAGAGAAGAGAACGCTCCTTTCCTGCTCTGCTTGACTGGGGGCCTCCCTGGGGGATGGAGGCAACTGGTTTGGCCACTGGGAGAATGAGAGGCCACCAGGCCAGAAAGCCTGACCCAACAGAATTGTCTATGCGCCAGTGTTGCTTCAGGTGGAATAAGGCTACAACTGGCCATTCACTAACACAGGTCCTGCCATAGAGTTGTGGGAGCCATCCCGCATGGCCATTCCATGCCTGGTGAGAGTGTTGGGTGCAAGGTATTAGAGAAGCATCCAGCTGTGTTTATGTAGCCAGAAGCAAAATGGACATCTTCCTCTGAGGGCCACTGGGGAGGTCAGGAGGTTTCAACAAATGATGCACTCATTTCACATCTAGCTACAGGGACACAACCAGGGCCCTCTCCAATTCCTCATCCCCTAATCCCCCACCACTCGAATAAGGCATGGAGTATCTGTTGTGTAGGGGAGCTGCAGTGAGTCTATGCTAGGTCCAGGGGGTTTGTTTGGTGCAGAGGGAGGGAGGGGATGCCCACGTCTGCATCGGCCCAAAGGAGGCATATGTCACCTGCGTATGTCACCAGCAGGATGCTGTTCTCTGCGTCTTTGAGTGCTGCAGGGTTTCTTGCCAAGCAAATCCTAACCCTGGTGCCTTTTTTCAGGAACTTCATCTCGACCTCCTTGTACACGGCTTTGGGTCCTCTCTTGCTGGAAGTGACCCAAGTGCAGGGCCACCAGGACCCCCTGCCTATCTGATGGCCAACACAGAGGCCAAGTGGAGGGAGTTGGGCTCCAACAGAAAGAGGATGCCGAGGCACAACAGCTCTTTGGTGAGTCATTAGCTTCATCTGTGTCACTGCTGGGCCAATTTATGAAAGGAAGCAAATAAAATACTTTCCGAATTTGGCAAAGACAGTCCTGGTGAATCCTCAGTCACCCCACATTTTCAGGGGCTTTTCAAATGTTTTGGTTTCTCTCTCCTCCTCCTACTTTCCCCCTTCTTCAGTCACTTCAATTTCTGCATAAAGCATGCAAAGGAGTTTGCACCCCATCCACTCAAAAGTCAGGAGAGGAGAAGAAAGAAAGGGGCAGGGACATTCCTTTGCTAGGAGTCTGAGGCAAAAGCAAACTGCTGTGCCCTTTCCCGCTTGTGGGATCTTCCTCATAAACAACTTTGACCATCTTCACCACTTTCTGGTGTTGCTTGCCACATGTGTCTTGTTTTTCCCAGCTGTAAAATGTTGAGTGATATGGGAGAATGTCTCTGGATATATAGCCCTCAAGTCCACAGTGCTCCCCAGAACTGCTTTTTAAAAATGACATTTGCCTCTGAAATTTGGCAACAAATTGCTAAATCCACTATAATCTTTGGTGGCTAAATGTACTGTATGTGTTGGGACAGTCAGTATCCTAATCCATCATCAATATCCCAGCCATGGCCTAAACTATATTGATTAATATATTGTATATTATATTGAAAGAATTTGAGACAAACTGAATTTCAAAGGCAGTAGCTTTTTTCTTGCTGACAGAATTTAAAGTTTATTTCCTGGACTAAATTCTTAGGTGATCAAATAAATTTTGGGATGCATCATGTGCTCCCCCCCCCCTTTTTTTTTAGACATTCTCTGAATGAGGGCTATTTTCTATTGCAGGTGACCTTTGCGGATGTGGCAATATATTTCACTGAGGAGGAATGGAAACTGCTGACGAAGAAGCAAAGACTTATGTACAATTATGTGATGATGGATAATTACGAGAATGTGGCCTCTGTGGGTAAGGAAGCTGAATTCATTGCCCTTCCTATGAAGACTGAGGGCCCTTTCTTTCTACATTATCAAGGCACTATGATTCCACTTTAAAATTATAGAATCATAGAGCTGGAAATCATATAATCTTGGAGCTGGAAGAAACACACAAGGGCCATCCAGTCCAACCCCCTGCCATTCAGGAAATCTAAACCAAAGCATCCCCAACAGTAGTCCATCCCTGTCTTAGAGATGTCTTTAGGCTGTTTAAAGGCTGCTCTCTGGCACTTGACCCTGACCAAAATTGGAGTCCAGATCCCAATCCCCCTTGCTCTGCCTTTCCCAATGAGTTATTTGTATATTGATTATCCTGCTTTTCTCAACAAATGGGCCTCAAAGTGTCCTTTTTATGCATCACAAACTCTCTGTGGTTGTGTTTCTGTCTGTGATAGAGAGATGGAGGGAATGTGAAAAATATAAAGGGAGGGGAGAGATGCTGAAGGTGAAATAGTAAAGCAGTGCAGATGGGCAAGAGGGAAGGTTGGAGAGCGAAGGGAGAAAGGGAAAGGGATCAGGCCTCTGGGAGCCAGGAGGGGAAGGCAGGAGCAAAGCCAGGATCACCTAGCTCAGTTTGGAGAGGAAGGGACCTCTGGGAAGGGCCAGGAGAGAGAGGCCTTGGGGATTGGGAGGCAGCCACCAACCTGACAGATTTTAAGGACTGGTTTCAGTGAACTTCTGAGAACCAGCTCAAATCCTTGTTTTCAGACATATTTAGGGGTTCCATTTAGCAATTATGAGTAATATCTATGAAGGTAGGAAAGGGAGACACACAACTTGCTTCTTCTCTAATGTTTCTTTTCCTACCTGAGCTTGCTTAGCTCCATGGTTGATTCCAGAGGCCCTTTGTTATCCAAAATACTGGAGTCTGGGAAGGACACCCACAAGTGCCATGCTTTTAAGGGAATTTGGTACTTAGCTGAAAAGAGAGATATAGTTTGGTTGGGGTGTAGCCAAGGGTCCATTTAGGGGAATTTTATTGTTACTGTTTTAGCTCAAATATTGCAAGAGGAGGGCCTGCTACGACAGCCCTTGCAGAATCGTCTCCCATTGTGTATACGGAGTAGACCAGGGGATCCCAATAAATGGAGCTGAGACAGACTTCTAGAATTAATAACCAATTTATTTATAATGGGGGAAAACACATACGATTCTCTAGCATACACACACATAACAAGGCTCAGGAAAAGCATAGGTGAGCATGGAATAGGATTTTAGGCATCACTGGGGTGATACATACCAGAATGTAGACTCCCTCCAGGAATCCAAATGGAATATGATGAGAATGGCATGAGGCTCAGCCATGGAATGACTGGCCAGGAGTCAGGAGCCAGGACCAGGTCAGGGTTCAAGGGGACAGAGCTTCCCCCCGAAGTCCAGACTGGCCCAGTGAACAGGCAAATCTGATGATATTTATAGGCAAAATCTTGCTTCTGGCAAAGGTGCTTGATGGTGAGAACAAAGGTGTTTAATTACAGTGGGCCCTCGCCTTATGCGGGGATCCATTCCGGATCCCTCCGCGTAAGCCGAATTCCGCCTATGCTCAAGCCCCATTGGAAACAATGGGGCTCGTGCACAGCGGCGCGGCGGTGTGCGGGGCGCAATGGGCACGAGCGCCCATTCAATTGAATGGGACGCGGCGCCCCTTCTGCCCTGCGCACACCCCGCAGCTTGAGCGCCTATGCTCAAGCCGCGTATGGCGCGCCCGCGTATGGCGAGGGTGCTCTGTACTTGCTTTTCACCTGGATGTCCCTGTCTGATTGTCTTAGTGGTCTTAAGCTGCTCAGACAACAGACTCGAGGAGGGGGCAAGAGCTTCAGGGAAGGCAAACATTTGTTCTTCCTGGTCCTATGATAATCCTCTTATGCGACTCCCTAGATATGATGATGTGGGTGCCCCTCAGGGGTGTGTGTACATGTACTCATGCCTTGTTGGCAATGGTGGACAGGCTATTAGAGTTCATCTAGGGGTCATTAAGGGCCATCATTTATACCAAAATTTGTATGGAGCAGCATGGGTAACAGGGGCAAGAGTGACCTCGGGATTCAGCCCAACTATACCAGTCCCAGAAGCACACAGTACTCCAAAGGCATTTGAAATATTTCTGTTTTATTTAGGGGAAAAGCGAAACACACACACACACACATTAGGGTTCACACACATGCACAAGAACTAGATAACAGGTGGGAGTGCTCAAGAGATGTAAGACTTTCATAATGGTAATACGTTACCTAGACGGCTCTGGATTCCAATTGCTGAGGGTTCGAAATGGGAAGAGAAGTCAGGAGCTCCTGTGACAAGTGGGGTTGGCAAGTGCATTGTGGTGCTTAGCCATATAAACCCACAGACAGTCTGTAATTGGACATGTCAAAGAACATCCATCCAGGACAGATATTTATACTGTAATTATTGCTTGGGGGCAGAAACAGAGTGTTCAAAAAGGTTTAAATCACTTTAGAATGTTTCCTTGGGGGTGGAGAATGATCTGAAACCAAATTGAATGCAATGGGGGCTTGCTGCAAATATCTCTGACAAAAAGGATTAGCACACTGGCTCTGGGTCCTTCTCGGCTCTGAATTGCAATCGCGTTGAAAAGTCAACATACAGCACAATCTGAGGGTGACGCTCCCAGATGCAGCTCAGCAATTACATAGCAGAGTATGGAAGGAAATATCCAGATATATAGATATTGGCAATGCACTGACACTTTTCACAATTAAAAATAGGTCACAAACACAGTTGATTTCATCAAAATCTTTGGAGATTCTCTCTCTTGAGTTACAAGCTCTCCTCTCCGACTTCACCTTTTCTTGTACACACAACTCCAATCCAATTCACACCAATCCGCATGTGAGCTGCATACTGTATTGGTTGTGAGTCATCTCCTGGTGCCAAACAGCATGAAGCATCATCTGCAGTTAGCTTCCATCATGCCTTGGGCTCTGACTCAGGACTCTATGGCAGTCTCACAGGATATGATGCCACCTGTCAATCAAAGTATTTTTGCAGATGGTTAATGAAATATATTTTTTCAACAGTCCTTTCACTATCTGCTTCCATTGATTCCCTTAAGGCAGTCCCCATTCTTTGCTAGCTCCTATGAGTAAGGATACAATCATTCCATGGATTTAGGGGCATAAGCAGCAGGGTCATGCTTGGGTTACTCACAGAAATTTTCTTAATTAAATCTCTAATAAGTAGGGGTTGATGAGGGCTAAATCATGGGGTAACACCCTCCTCTCTTAACTCTGATTTTCAGTCTCATCTGTCATGTCCTTCTTTACAGATGAACATTTGAGTCATGAGAGAGTCCACACAGGAAAGAAGTCACATAAATGCCAGCATTGTAGGAAACGTTTTGCTTACAAGTCAGTTCTTGTCATGCATAAGAGAGTCCACGCAGGAGAGAAGCCATACAAATGCCAGCATTGTGGGAAATGTTTTTCTCGGAGGTCACACCTAGTGACACATCAGAGAGTCCACACAGGAGAGAAGCCATACAAATGCCAGCATTGTAGGAAATGCTTTTCTACGAAGTCATACATAGTGACACATCAGAGAGTCCACACAGGAGAGAAGCCATACAAATGCCAGCATTGTAGGAAATGCTTTTCTACAAAGTCATACCTAGTGAAACATCAGAGAGTCCACACAGGAGAGAAGCCATACAAATGCCAGCATTGTGGGAAATGTTTTTCTCGGAGGTCACACCTAGTGAGACATAAGAGAGTCCACACAGGACAGAAGCCATACAAATGCCAGCATTGTGGGAAAGGTTTTTCTTCAAAATCAGACCTAGTAAAACATCAGAGAGTCCACACAGGAGAGAAGCCATACAAATGCCAGCATTGTGGGAAAGGTTTTTCTCAGAGGTCACACCTAGTGACACATCAGAGAGTTCACACAGGAGAGAAGCCATACAAATGCCAGCATTGTAGGAAATGCTTTTCTATGAAGTCATACCTAGTGACACATAAGAAAGTCCACACAGGAGAGAAGCCATACAAATGCCAGCATTGTGGGAAATGTTTTTCTCGGCAGTCACACCTAGTGACACACAAGAGAATCCACACAGGAGAGAAGCCATACAAATGCCAGCATTGTGGAAAATGTTTTTCTCGGAAGTCAGTCCTAGTGATACATCAGAGAGTCCACACAGGTGAGAAGCCATACAAATGCCAGCATTGTGGGAAATGCTTTTCTTGGAGGTCACACCTAGTGATACATCAGAGAGTCCACACAGGTGAGAAGCCATACAAATGCCAGCATTGTGAGAAATGTTTTACTTCAAAGTCACACCAAGTGAGACATCAAGGAATCCACACAGAAGAGAAGCCACACAAATCCCAGCAGTGAACGAACAAGAAGAAGGAATACAAAAAAATATGTTCTATCCAGTTGTGATAAGAAAAGACCCTTGTGATTTTGTGTGTTAGGTTTGTCTGTCCATATGTCTGTTTTAAATTTATATTGTGTTAAGTTTAGGTTTTTATTGTTATTAGTATAGATCATTGCTTTTAATTATAAACTTGGCTGGGGATTATGGGTTGTGGTATAGGTTAGCTAGATAGAGGGGTGGGATTTGTTGCAGCCGGCTAGAATAGTAATGGGAATGATAGCATTTGGGATTTGTGGGATGTTGGCTGAAGAATGTTGTGGGTTGGTATTAGCAGAAAGGGGGCTAGTTTCTGGGAATGGCAAAGGGGGCCTTGTTACCTGTGGGGCATTGACTGTGGGAATTGGAGGTGGGGGCTATGTTTGGAAGAGGGTGGAGGTGTAGGTTTGGGGGTTTTAATGTATTCTTTGACTTGGGGAGGGCAGTTCTGCCTTAAACTCTGAATTTATGACTATGTGTTCTCAATAAAGTTCTTTGCTATTTCAGCACACTGGACTCTTTGATGCACATAAGTTCAGAATTTGCACAAAACTGACATTTTGTTCCCTCTTCAGTCCTCAGCTCCATTCCCAGCCACAAGAAGCAAACACACACACACCAACACAGACAGACAGAGCTGCATGTACAAAGCAAAGCCTTCCTTTCCTGCCTTTTCCTCCTGAGTCCAGCTTCTTACCTTGGGCTCCATTCTGACCTCCTCCAACTCTCCACAGATGGAGGGAGGGAGGGGAGGCTGCTGAACGCCTGGCGCACTCTTTCCCTTCCTGCAAAGGCCACCAGCGGGATAAGTAAAGCCTTGGCGATTCCTCCATATGCTATGGAGGGGGCTTTGGGGGCATGTGCGCATGCGCAGCCTCAGCCCCTGAAGCCATTGCTTCTCTAATAGTCCTCTATTCTGAGGGAGGGAGGGAAGTGGGGGAGCCTTCATTCGTTCGAAGGTATGTCTGGAGGGTCTTCTGGAGGATCCTTTGGAAGGGGGGTTATAAGAAGAAAGAAAACCCCTCTGCTCTCCCCCCAAACAAAGGCAGGGGCCCTGCCAGGCCTCCTCTCCCTCCCTCCTTCCTTCCCTTCCCCTTCCTTGGGGATTCCTTGGTGCTCAGGTACATAGGGGGGCTTATTATGAGTAAAGGAGTTAGGGGGACCCTTGGGGAGAGGCATGGCCATGGGGGGAGGGGGCAGGGTGATCCAAAAAGAGAAAGAGCTTTGAGGACTGCTCTCCCTCCTGGAAAATGGGGCAGAGACAGACCCTCCCTTCTGATTACTCATTTGGGGAGACATTTGGCTTGGCTAGGCCCTCCTTTTTGCTTTCCAGGAAGGGGGCACCCTTTTCATCTCTGGGAGGGGCTGAGATGGGCTTCAGAAGAAGGGAGGCCCCCAGTCAAAAGATTTTTGTGACAAATAAAAAGCATCACACAGGAGAGGGTTCAATAGCATTGGAAACAACATTTTTGGGGGGGAGGAGTTTTCCTGGGGTCCTAAGGAAGGGGGCTCTGTCTGGGGGGAGAGAGAAGAGCCCAAATCTAGGCCAAAGCCAAGAGGAGGCAGACAGGGACCTCAAAGCCCCTTCTGGGGAGAGGGACATCCCCCTGGCAACCTGCAAACTAGGCATAGAAGCCCACAGGATCCGTATTAGGCAGACACACACATTCCAAATATATACCTTTCCCTTCACAACAACCCTGCAGAGGAGGGTCAACAGAGAGACCCTCAGTACCAGAAAGATTGTCTCCCCCCACTTTTGGGAACATGCTGAAAGGGCCTTGGACCCCTTGATGGGATTTAGGTTAAAGGAGGAGAAGGAAGAAAGGAAAGAGGGAAACTGCCAAGGGAAGACCGATCCAGTCGCCTGCCCCCCAGAGTCCATTATGAGAACCTTCCACAGCTCACTGTGACACTTTAAATGTCCATTTCATTGATAAAATCTCTCAGATAAGAGCCAACTTGGACTCCGACGTTTTTGCAGAAACTATAGGTGAGGTGTCCAGTGAATTAAGATCAAAACTGGCTTCAGGATGGGATACGGAGTCGAGACTGCGATGGTCACCTTAGTAGATGATCTCTGCTTGAGTATTGACAGATGAAATGTGACCCTGTTGATCCTTTTGGATCTCTCAGTGGCTTTCAATACCATCGATCATGGCATCCTTCTGGAAAGCCTGAGGGAATTGGGGTTCAGGGACACTGCATTGGACAGATTCCAGATGGTGATGCTTGGGGAAAGTTGCTTCTCCTAAAGGGAGCTTAAATTTGGCATCCTGTAGAGTGCCATCCTGTCCCCAGTGCTCCTTAACATCTACATGAAACCTCTGGGAGAGATCATCTGGGGTGCTATCAGTTGCTGGTGGCACCCAGATATCTCCATGCTGCAGACCTCAGCGTCAACAAAGGAAGGCATCTCCCCTCTGAATGAATGTCTTGAGAAAGTAATGGGCTATATATATGAGGAAAAACAGATTAAAACTGAATCCAGATAAAACAGAATTACTTGTTGTTGGATATCCTAATCCAGGTATGGAGGTTTGTCAACCGGTCCTGGACAGGGTCACACTTACCCTAAAGGACAGTATTTCCAGTTTGGGGGAGCAACTGGAACCGTCGCTCCAGATGTCAACTCAGATAGATGCTATGGCCAAGAGTGCATGTTATCAGTTTCAGTTGATACACCAACTGTGTCCCTTCCTGGAACCTGAAGACCTAAAAACTATGATGCATGTGCTGGTAACCTCACGTCTTGACTTCTGCAATGCGGTCTACAAAGGGCTACCCTTCAACCCAGTCCAGAAACTTCATCTAATTCAAAATATGGCAGCTGAAGTGGTCACTGGAAGATCTAGAGGTGACCATATTAAACCTATAATAAAGTCTCTTCACTAGTTGTCTGTTAATTTCCGGGAACAATACAAAATCTTGGTTATAACCTTTAAAGCCCTTCATGGCTTGGGTCCAGCTTACTTATGGGATCCTCTTCTCCCATACAATCCGCCCCACACATTGAGGGCATCTGGTAAAGTCTTACTATTAAAAAGTAGGCTGGCTGCATTTACCCAGAGGACCTCCTCTTCTGTCACTTCCAAGTTAAGAAATAGCCTCTGGAAGAGATCTGATATATCACCAGTCTTTAAGGCTTTAAAAAGTCAACCAAGACATATCTCTTTCCAGATTAACATTCCAGCAATCTCCTATTAATTTAATTGATTTTTCAACAACTGCTCTAACTGCCTCTGCCCTTGTGATGATCTCCTGTGGTCCAAGAAGCCAAACTGCGGCCCTCTTATGGCTCTTAGCCCAGCAGACTCTTACATTCCTGAAATCACGCTGCCAGCACCCAGTGAATTATAAAAGGACTTCCCTTAACCTACACTGGGACCAGTTAAGGAACCTTATTTCTCCTCCTTTACTGATTTTCCAAGCATAAACTGAGCAAAGACACGTGTAAAAGGAGTGTAAAGTAGTAGATACTCCAAGGAGGTATTTATTATAAATAGCAAAATATAACTAAAATATAAGTCATACAAGATATTAAGAATCTTGCAGGTACAATATTTGTAAGTATATAATATTCAGTTCACATAAGCTATTAAAAAACCAAATAAACCTAAACATCCAATTCTGAGACTAACTTCCAAGATCCACTCTTTAACTCTCTCTCTCTTGATCTCCAACCGACACAATTCCCCCAACTGTCTCTTGGTCTCTCAGGCCTTATATCTCCTTCTCACGGAAGCTTCCAGAAGAACCTTCATCTTGCTCTCTGATTGGTCAAGAGAGCCTTCCGTAGCAGTGATGTCATTCTGCATTTGCATAAACCTCCCTTTACTGCCTGAAGAAGATCTCCATTAACTGGAGCCCTGTTATTACAACAACAACAACAACAACAACAACAACAACAACAACACTTCTTTTCCTTGGAAGAGATTCACAACTATCCCTACTTTCCTGGCTGGGAAGAATAGGAGAGTTCCAGAGGTTCCCATTTCTACTAAGATTACGAGCTCTCAAATTTCCATGTGCCAGGACAGAGTGGGAAACAGGGGGTTCATCTTGGGTGAATTACCGTTTGTAGCTGAACCTGGGGCTCAGGGTCCCTAAGAGGAAGTGCCCCCCCCCCGAATCCCCTGAGCCTTCAGGACAGCAAGACTCAGGGAAGGGACAGTCTGCATCAGGGCAAACCTTGAGCGCCCTTTCCCAAATGCTGACCAGGATTGGTTTCAGGGTCTGGCATTTTCCTCTCAGAGGACAGTCAGGATCTCAAAGACCACTCCTCATTTGGGATTTTGTTTTTTGACTGTGCTGCCCTCACTGGAGACCTAAGGTGCCATGGAGGTGAGTACAGGGAAGATAGCTTTTGCAGTCTTTTCCACCATTGAGCTTACCTTGTCAAAAGTGCAAGAACAGTGAAACCACTTTGACATGTTCATTATGCATAGCCATGTTAAACCATGCTAAGTGTTAAACCCAAGGGGTTTGGTTATGGAATAAGCCTCTGATGCAAGAGGCCATGTTCAGTAAAGCCATGTGAAATGCCCAAATATGCTGTCGTGTGTGTTTTGGAATGAGGTCGGGGGTGTTTTGCCAGAAAGGGAAGTCCATTTCTGCCATCTGTCTAGAAATAATGCCAAAATGTCCTCCATTTTGATCATGCCTAAGAAACAGGCATTTAAAAAAAACAAAAAACAATTTGTCCTACATTTGTCCTACATTTGTCCCGGTTTGGAGGTCCTGACTTATGGCAACCCTATCTAGACTGCGCTTGAGAAAGTTACTTTTGGAGGGACAGGGACTCCCAAAACCTCTCAGTCTGGCTCTAACATTAAGTATGTCAAATATCTGCAATGAACTGGGCCAAATGTTATGTCAGGAGTGGGGATCCTGGGGCTCTGTATTACCATTAAGAAAAAGACTGAATTGCCATGACTGGTGCAAGGTTTCATACTCTTGGGATGGGCAGTCAGGAAAACAGAATGCTTCAAAGAATTCAATAGTTTATTGGATGGAGATAGAAGTGCAAGATGCCTTAAAATCATATGATCTGAATCAAAACCAGCATCAAAGGGGCTCTGATAGTTTTACAGGACAGAATCTGGATAGACACTTCCTCCAAACAAAAAGTATTTCGCACATCCACTTTCTCTCCTTTCTGGAAATGCTGATGCCTCAAGGGCTGGATCCTAAGCAAAACAAGAGATACGGTTTGAACTGCAATTCAGAGGTCAAGGTTTATATGTGGTTTTTGATGCAATTTACTATTTTCAAGGTCCAACTGTATATATGTTTTAATTTTTTTAAAAAAAATTGTTATAATTTTAATGCCTTTGCATTGTTTTGAATTTGTACTGTATTAAATTTGCTGTTAGCCACCCTGAGTCCCAATATTGGGAGAAAGGATGGATTTATATAAATAAAATAAATATTATCCATGGGTTTCTTGGTATAAATAGCCCTCCACCAAAAGAGACAGAGACTGAATGAGTCTGTCCAGAATTGCTATGGGTCATTTTTGGCACCTGGGTTGTATCTCCATTGCCCAAACCTAGCACTTTGAAACCATGAAACTTAAAGGACTCTGTCCCACAGAATCCTGGGATTTCTTATTTCATGAAGTACTTAGAATTATATAGCAACTCATGAAGGACTGCACTGGGGCTCTCTACCAAGCATCCAATTCTAAGCACCCCATTCCCAGGTTTCTGTAGTATTGATCCACAACTGCTACAATTGGATAATATGTATAGGCCTTTGGTTGCTTACTTTCTGGTGTCTCTCCATCTCTCTTGTAGGGTTGTGAATTCAGGAGTGTCCCAGGTCCTGAAGTTTGAGAGCTA
>JACSCI010000122.1:7583-20401 GCA_016801065.1 Sceloporus tristichus | reverse complement strand
AATTAGGATGTAAAATAAATGACAAGGAATGGAATGGAATTTGAGAACAAAGACACTTGAAAAAATTATCGGTTCGGATAAAAGAAAATTATTATAAGTTGATTTGGAAATGGTTCCTGACTCCAGTGAGACTACATAATATTAATAAGAATAGTTCAAAACATTGTTGTAGAGGCTGTCAAGAAGTAGGGTCAATATATGCATATAATGTGGTGGCAATGTAGATATGTACAAAGTTTTTGGGAAAAGGTACTATTAGAAATAGAAAATGTTATGAATATAAAAATAGATAGAAGACTGAATATAGTTTTGCTATCATTATATAACTCAGAGAAATGGAAAAAAGAAGAAAAAGATTTGGTAACAAATTTGCTTACAGCAGCGAGATTAATAAGGTGTTGGAAAAAGAAAATGGATGTAGAAGTGGAGGATTGGTACAAAGAGGTATGGAGATTAGCTATTAATGATCAATTGACATGTAAACTGAAAGTAAAGAAAGGATTATGGAAAAGAAATGACTTTGAGGGGATTTGGAAAGAATTTGTTGAGAAAGTGTTGAGAAAAGAAGATGGAAGATTACCTCCAGAAGATGAATTGAAATTTTGGATGGAATATAAGGGTGGAAATGGCTCCGGGGAAATAGGGGAGCACTGAGGGGTATATAAAATTATGTGTAAAAAAGGTAATAGAATGTAATAGAATGTAGAGATGTATTTGTTTATGGAAATAAAATTTTAAAAAAATAATAAAAAAAGAATTTAACAAAAGAACGATCAGGAAAATCTACAAGAGTTGACTGGCTTTAAAGTAGGAAAAAAGGTCAAATATCTAGGTATTGAGTTCACCTCTAAAAACCGAGACCTCTTTAAAAACGACTACAAGAAAATATGGGATGATATCAACCAAGATCCCAATAGATGGGCTAAACTCAATCTGTCCCTCTTGGGAAGGATCAGGGCAGTTAAAATGAATGTACTGCCTAAATTACTGTTTTTATTTCAGACTATACCTATCCTTCTTAATGACAAATCATTTTTAGAACAGCAGAAGGACCTTCAAAAGTCTATCTGGGCAGAGAAAAAACCTAGAATCAGATTTAAATCTCTAATAGATGATAACACGCAAAGAGGAGGTTTGGGTTTACCATCTTTACAAATCTACTTTTATGCAGCTAGTCTACAATGGCTTAGGGAACGGATTACTCTAAGAAACAGTAAACTTTTACCATCGGAAGGAGTGGATAATTGCTTTGGGTGGCATGCATATATGTTTTACAACAAGGAGAAAGCCAACAAAGAATTTTTGAACCACTTTGTCAGAAGAACATTGTTTAGGGCCTGGCAGAAATGTAAAAGCCATATTAATAGGAAGATCCCATTATGGGTCTCTACCAATGAGGTGTTTTATCAGAGAAGAGGTTGCGAAAGGAAGATGGGTAACGTATAAAGAATTACTAAGAGAAGACGAATTAGGTGACCTTATTATGAAATCCCCTGAACGATGGGCATCACAAGGTCTCAGGTACCAGCGGCATATTTATAGACAACCTTCTGAAAAGTTAAGATTAGACAAGAAGACGGAAGGCCTATCTGGGTTAGAATCAGAAACAGAATCAGAAAAGATATTACTGGGAAATGAAGATAAGATTATTTCCAAGTTATATAAAGAACTACTTAAATTAGACACAGAATCAGAGACTATTAAAGACTGTATGGCAAAATGGGAGAAGGACTGCGGGGAAAACATTTTACTAGAGGAATAGGAGGAAACTTGTCCAAAAAGGCTCAAACATAGGCTCCCTATGGATCTGAAGGAACAATATTTTAAGATGCCGTTCAGGTGGTCCCTGACCCCCATCAGACCGGCCCATATGTATAAGGACACAAGCGACAGACGCTGGAAATGTGGGGAAGGAAGAGGGTCCGTGAGACACATCTGGTGGAAATGCTGGAAGGCCATACAATTCTAGGGGAAATACAGGCAGCTATGTCAGAGATCCTTCAAATAAAGATCCTAAAACATCCTAAGATATTCCTACTTGGAATACTTAGTAAAGAAATGGAAAATGAATTTGGAAGGATTTTGTTTTATTGGATCTCTGTGCCAGACTGTTATACGCTAGAAGATGGAAAGAGTAGAGATACCGGGTATTTCAGATTGGGAAGAAGAACCTTACGATTTAATGGAGAATGATAAACTTACTTGTCTGATCAGATCTGGTTCACTAGATAAATCCAGGGAGGATTGGTATCCGGTGCAGGCTTATTTGGAAAAACAAACTTGTGAAAGGAACTAGAGAAATACTACGCAGTTACTGGTCAAGCGAGTAAGTAGAAGAGGTACTTAAGATTATAAAGATATCTGATAAGCGTTAAAGTTATCTGCGTAGATATAAGAGGATACTCTTGAAAGCATTATGTGTTTATTTTTATTTTATTTTATTTCTTCTCTCACCATATTATATCACATATATAGATAGTATCAGTAAACTAAGGGAAATATATTGTATTGAATATTTGAATATTTGAAGGACGTAATGGAGAAAAATATTATTCTTGGTTTTGCATATTCATAGTTAATAAGAAACGCAAAAGCAGTACTGAAATTAATTACAGTTGTGTATTTCTTTTCTTTTCTTTTCTTTTCTTTCCCTACTAATACAGTTTGAAAACCAGGAGATCGATTTAAAGGACCAGTTAAATACCCCAAATAGTGACTGCTTTGGACTTTGGAAGCCATTTTAATTTGTGTGACCGTTTGATTTTGTCTATGTTTCATGTATGTATATTATATTTGATGTTTGTACTCTGTTTTTAATGCAATAAACTTTTTTTAAAAGGAAAGTCTGGGGATTCTGTTGGTTTAATGTCCACCCCGTTGCTTAACAGACTCCCTAGAGGAGCAGACACAACTGGTCTCGGAGCTGCTGCTGGAGTCGTCTAGGCTTTTAGTCCTGGGCGACCTCAACATCCCCCTTGAGGCCAGTTTAACAAACATATCTGGTGCAGATCGGGAGTCCATGGTCAGCTTGACAAACATGGGCCTTTCCCAGATAGTCTCTGAGCCCACGCACTGTGCAGGTCATACTCTCAATGTGGTCTTCTGTACAGAACAGGCACATCCGTGGGTGAGGTAGTCAATATCTCCACATTGTCATGGACCATGGATCATTTCCTGGTCACGGTCGGGCTGAAGGCCACTATTCCCCCCGTCGGGGGTGGAGGACCTATTAAAATGGTCTGCCCTCAAAGGTTGATGGAACCCACTAGGTTCCCAGAGGCCTTAGAGGGTTTAATGGCTGGTAATGCCTGCAATTCTGTTGAAGCTCTGGTCAATACTTGGAACAACAGTCTTACCAGAGCTGTAGACACTATTGCTCCCAAGTGGCCTTTCCAACCCGCTTTAAATCACAATTTGTGGTATACTCAAGATCTCAAAATAATGAAGGGGGCTGGACAATGGCTAGAGCGCCGCTGGCAGAAATATTGACTCATACCTGATAAGGGTTTTTCTTAAATCCTATGGAGTGGCAATAGATGCAGCTAAGAAGTCCTTCTACTCTGCATCTATTGCGTCTACAAAGTCTCGTCCTGCAGAGCTATTCAGGGTAATAAGGGACTTGATTCAAATGCCCCCCTTTATTAGAACTCTATTAGAACCTACAAAAGCCTGCTCTGGTGCTTTTAATAACTATTTTGCAGACAAAATCTCTTAGATAAGAGCCAATTTGGATGCTGGCCTTATGACAGAGGCGACAGGAGAGGTATCTGGAGCCTCCACCTATTCTGTTATTCTGGATCAATTTGAGTCAGTACAGAGGATGTGGACAAGCTCCTTGGGAGTATGAAAAAGACGACTTGCTCTCTCGATCCTTTCCCATCTTGGCTGGCTGTCCAGGGGGGAGATACCATTAAGAAGCTGCTAAAAACATAACTAATGCATCTTTCAGGGAAGGCTGTCTTCCATCTTGCCTCAAAGAGGCGGTGGTTAAACCACTTCTAAAAAAAGCCTTCCCCTTGACCCCCTGGACAGAAACAATTACAGGCCAGTTTGGCTCTTACCATTCTTAGGCAAGGTATTTGAGAGGGCAGTCGCCATTCAACTTCAAACAGTCTTGGAAGAAATGGATTTTCTAGATCCATTTCAAACCGGATTTAGGATGGTTACGGAGTTGAGACGGCCATAGTCGTCTTAGTCGATTACCTCCGTCTGAGTATCAACAGCTCTTTGAAAAGGGGAAGTGTGACCCTGCTGGTGCTCTTGGACCTCTCAGTGGCCTTCAATACCATTGACCACGGTATCCTTCTGGAATGCCTGGGAGAGCTGGGAATTGGGGGCAGTGCTTTCCAGTGGTTCTGGTCCTACATCTTGGGCAGATTCCAGATGGTGTCGCTTGGGACAGTTGTTCAGCCAAGGAGGAGCTCAAGTTAAGCATCCCTCAAGGCGTGATTCTGTCCCCAATGCTATTCAACATTTACATGAAGCTATTAGGCGAGATCATCTGGAGACATGGGACGGGGAGCAGGAAGACCTTTAAACAGTAGCACATGCGCTGGTCACTCTCGGCTTGACTTCTGTAACACACTCTACATGGGGCTACCCTCGTGCCAAGTTTGGAAACTTCAGTTGGTACAGAATATGGCAGACAGGTTGGTTATCGCCACTTCTAGAACTGCCCACATTACACCGGTTCTTAAATCCCTTCACTGGCTGCCCTTAGTTTCTGGGCAAGATACAAGGTGTTGGTTCAATCTGGAACGACCTGCCAGATGAGATCTGTCCTATTAACACCTTGGAAGCCTTTAAGAAGGCTATTAAGATGGATCTCTTTCCAGACTAGATTAGATCTATTGACTTGCCTCCCCCTCCGCCTGACCCTTACCCTTGCCATCGTTACTGTTATGGAAATTGTTATTGATGTACCATTCCTGCCCTCCCCTCTCGCCTTCAGAAAATGACCCATTTCATGCCCAAAAAACCTTTTTTACTGTAGTGTTTGGAATGTTTTAAATTTTATTGCAGTTTAATAGCTTTTTAGGGGTTGATTAATGTTTTTATAATTGGGAGGAGTTTTGGGGGTTTAGGGTTTTTAATAGTATTTCTTAAATTGTATGTTATTTTATTACTGTAATCTGCTTTGATTCTTTTGAGAAAAGTCAGAATATATTATTATTATTATTATTATTATTATTATTATTATTATTATTACATCCCTTCAAGAGGGTCCAAGGCCATTTCAGTAGGCTCACAGAACCAGGAGGGGGTGGGACAATCTTTCTGGAGCTGTGGTTCTCTCTGTTGGTCCTCCTCTGCAGGGTTGTTGTGAAGGAAAGGGTAAGTATTTGAGGAGGGTGCCCAATCCAGATCCTGTGGGTCTCTAAACATAGTTCCCAGGTTGCCAGGAGATTTCTAGAGTTTTGAGGTCCCTCCATCTCCCTCTGCTTGGCTTTGGAGTAGATTTTGGCTCTTCTCTCCCCACCGGAGCCCCCCCCCCCCCGGCCCCCAGAGAAACCCCCCCCCCCCAAAATATTGCTTCCAATGCTATTGAACCCTATCCTGTGTGATGCTTTCTATTTGGCACGAAACCCTTCCCCAAATGAGGCATCAGAAGGGAGGGTCTCTCCTCTGCCCCACTTTCCAGGATGGAGGGGGCTCCTCAAAGCCTTTTCTACCTTTGGATCCCCCTCCCCTTCATGGCCATGCCTCTCTCCAAGTGTCCTCCTGCCCCCTTTTCTCATGATAACCCCCCAAGTACCTGGGACCTAAGGAATCCCCCAAGGAGGGGGGAAGGGAAGGAAAGACGGAGAGGAGGCCTTGCAGGACCCTTGCCTTTCTTTGGGGGGAGAAGAGGGGCTTCCTTCCTTCTTATAACCCCCCAAGGGCCCCCTAGAAGACCGTCCCGCCATTCCTCCGAATGAACAAGGCCTCTCTCCACTTTCCTCCCACCCTCCCTCAGAACAGACTGTGAGGGCAGCAATGGCTTCAGGGGCTGAGACTGCACATGCACAGATGCCCCCAAAGGCCCCTCCTCAGCATGTGCAGGGATTGCCAGGGCCTAGATGCTGCTGCTTATTCCGCTGGCGGCCTTTGCAGGAAAGGAAGGTATGCTCTGGGGGTTCAGTAGCCTCCCCTTCCTTCCCTCATTTCTTCCTTTGAGGAGACCACAATGGAGCCCAAGGTGCAGAGCTGGACTCTGGAGGGAAAGGCAGGAAAGGAAGGCTCTGCTTTGGAAATATAGCTGTCCCTGGGTATCGTGTGTGTGTGTGTGTGTGTGTGTGTGTGTGTGTCTTTGCCTCTGCTGTTCTTATGGCTGGGAATGGAGCTGAGGACTGAGGAGAGAAGAAAGTGTCAGTTTTGTGCAAATACAGAACTTCTGTGCATCAAAGAGTCCAGTGTGTTGAAACAGCAAAGAACTTTATTGAGAACACATAGAAATTCAGTGTTTAAGCCAGAACTGCCCACTCCAGTCCAAACAATATATTTAAATCCCAAAACCTAAAACATCACCCTCTCCCAAACCTAGCCCCCACCTCCAATTCCCACAGTTAATCCCCCACAGGTAACAAGGCCTCCTTTGCCATTCCCACAAACTAGCCCTTTCTGTTAATACCTGCCCCCAACTTTCTAAACTATCATTCCCTTAAGTATTCTAACCAGCTGCAACCAATTCCACCCTTCCATCTAGCTAACCTATTCCACCACCCATAATTCCCACTCAAATTTATAAACTAAAGTAATAATCTATACTAATAGCAATTAAAACCTCACCTTAACAAAATATATATGAAAAACATAAACAGACATATGGACACACAAACCTAACACACAAAATCACAACAGCCTTTTCTTATCACCACAGGATTAAACATATATTCTTTGTATTGGTTCTTTACAAATATAATGTTATTCATTTCTAGGATTTATCTGGCTTCTCTCCTATGTGGCCTCTCTGATGTTCCACTAGGTTTGACTTCAAAGAAAAACATCTCCCACAATGTTGGCATTTGTATGGCTTTGCTCCTGTGTGGACTCTCTGATGTTTCACTAGGTTTGATTTCAATGAAAAACATTTCCCACAATGCTGGCATTTGTATGGCTTCTCTCCTGTGTGGACTCTCTGGTGTATCACTAGGTGTGACTTCTGAGGAAAACCTTTCCCACAATGCTGGCATTTGTATAGCTTCTCTCTTGTGTGGACTCTCTGATGTGTCACTAGGTGTGACTTCTGAGGAAAACATTTCCCACAATGCTGGCATTTGTATGGCTTCTCTTCTGTGTGGACTCTCAGATGTGTCACTAGGACTGAGTTGTAAGCAAAATACTTCCCACAATGCTGGCATTTATGTGACTTCTTTCTTGTGTGGAGTCTCTCTTGACTGACAAGTTCTTCTGTAAACAAGGATAATGACAGACAAGACTGAATCTGTGTTAAGAGAGGAAAGTGTTACCCCAAGACTTAGCCCCACGTTCACTCCTACCTATTTGAGATTAAATTAATAAAATTGGTGTGAATGACCTGAGCATGACCCTGTTCTGGAATCCCCCGAAATCCATATAATGATTGTATCCTTACTCATGGGATCTACCAAAGAAGAGATTGAAGGGGAGCTGCCATTAGGAAATCAGTAGAAGCAGATAGTCAGGTCGTTGAAAAATATTCCATTAACTATATGTAAACCTATTTTAATTGAAAAGTGGCATCATTTCCTGTGAGACTGCCATAGAGTGTTGAGTCAGAGCACATGGCATGATGCAAACTAACTGCAGAGGATGCTTCATGCTGTGTGGCACCAGGAGAGGACTCCGGAGTTCTGTGTGCTTTCAGGCCTGGTATAGTTGGGATGAATCCCGAGGTCACTGTTGCCTCAAATCTCTCCTTTGAGCTAAGTATGAAATTCCCCTAAAAGCGTAGCACTTTTGAGTGTCCTCCCCAGACTCCAGCATTTATAGTGACAAAGGCCTCTGGAATCAACCACGGAGCTAAGCAAACTCAGGTTGGAAAAGAAGCATTCGAGAAGAAGGAATTTTTGTGTTACCCTTTCCTCTCTTCATAGACATTGCTCATAATTGCTAAATGGAACCCTTCATATGTATGAAAACAAGGGCCTGATTTCAAGTTCAGTTCTTATGTTCAGTGCTCTACATGGGGCTACCTTTGTACCAAGTTCAGAAGCTTCAGTTAGTTCAAAATGCGGCAGCCAGTTTGGCCACCAGAACATCTAGGTCAGACCGTATAACACCAGTTCTAAAATCTCTACATTGGCTGCCAATTAGCTTCCGGCCACAATACAAAGTGTTGGTTGTTACCTTTAAAGCCCTACATGGCTTGGGCCTGAGCTACTTTAGGGAACCCCTCTCCCTACACAATCCGCCCCACACTCTCAGAACATCTGGGAAGAATCTATTAGATTACCCAAAGGTCAGGCTAAAAACAACTTTCCACAGAGCGAAGACAGCCATGGCCCCCAAGTTATGGAACAACTTGCCAGAGGAAATCCATCTTATCACCACCTTGGATGCTTTCAAGAAAGCACTTAAGACAGATCCCTTCCGTCAGGCTTACCCACCCGACCTCTTGTAAAGAACTTAAGGAAAAATCCCACTTCTGATCACAATTGTGCATTTTAAACAATGTTTTTATTTGTCCCAAATTGAGTTTAAGTGACTTGTTGTTTTACTGTGTGTAAATTGGATGCTATTGTTGTTTTGTGGTTATTTTATGGGTGTCATACCACCTCGATCCATTGGGAAATATTATTATTATTATTATTATTATTATTATTATTATTATTATTATTCTGACAATTGGCAGTTTACAATGGAGTATTTAGAATCCTTATAAAGTGGAGAGCAATAGTGCCTCACTAAACTACAAATTCAAATATTTTACAGGATGTTGCTATCACAATTAAACTACGCTTGAAAGGGATCTAGGACTCCTAGTAGAACACAAGTTGAACATGGCCCAACAGTGTGATGCGGCAGCTAAAAAGGCCAGTGTGATTCTAGGCTGCATCAATACGAGTATAGTTTCTAGATCAAGGGAAGTAATAGTGCCACTCTATTCAGCTTTGGTCAGGCCTCACTTGGAATAATCCTGTGTCCAGTTCTGGACTCCACAATTCAAAAAGGATGTTGACAAGTCGGAAAATGCCCAGAGGAGGGCAACCAAAGTGGTGAAGGATCTGGAAACCATCAAGCCCTATGAGGAGCAGCTTAGAGAGCTGGGTATGTTTACCCTGGAGAAAAGAAAATTAACAGCGGATATGATATCCTTGATTAAATATTGGAAAGGGTCCTATTGAGGATGGAGCAAGCTTGGTTTCTGCTGCTACACAGAAGAAGAGTCACCACAATGGATGCAAGTCACAGAGAAAGAGGTTCCACCTAAACATTAGGAGGAACTTTGGGACATTACGGCTCTTCGACAGTGGAATATACTCCCTTAGAGTTTGGTGGAGTCCTCTTCTTTGGAGGTCTTTAAACAGAGGCTGGATGGTGCTTGGAATGTGTATTCCTGCATGGCAGAAATGGACTGAACTGGATGGCCCTTGTGGTCTGTTCCAACTCTGTGATTCTATAATACTAGTGGATTCCGTTCCTTACCCACAGACGCCACGTTCTCATAATTCTCCATCATTATATAATTGTACATAAGTCTCTGCTTCTTCGACAGCATTTTCCATTCATCCTCAGTGAAATATATGGCCACATCCGCAAAGGTCACCTGCAACAGAAAATAGCCCTCATCCAGAGAGTGACTAAGCAAAAGGAGAGGAAAGCACATTGTGCATCCAAATATTATTTGATCACTTTAGAACTCAGTCCAGGGAATAAACTGTAAATGCTGTCAGCAAGAAAAAAGCTATTGCCTTTGAGATCCAGTTTGTCTTGAATCTTTTCAATATAATTTGCAATATAATAAATAATATAATTTAGGCCATGGGATATTGATGATGGATTGGGATACTGACTATCCCAACACATACAGTACATTTACCCACCAAAGAATTATGGTGCATTTAGACATCTCTTGCCACATTTCAGAGGCAAACGTCATTTTTAATAACAGTTCTGGGGAGCACTCTGGGCTTGAGGGCCACTGGGCCCACCCCATATTTAGATCCAGTGACATTCTCCCATAGCCCCCAACATTTCACATATTGGAAAAGCAAGACACATGTGGACAAAAACCCAAAAGGCAGTGAAGACGGCCAAAGTTGTTTATGAGGAAGATCACACAAGCTAGGAAGGGCACAGCAGTTTGCTTTTGCTTCAGCCTCCTGAGAAGGGCCATATCTTGTCTCCTCCTTTCCTCTCCTCTCCCCACTTTTGAGTTAATGGGTTGCAAACTCAGTTGCACTCAGGAACTGAAGTGAGCTGAGAAAGGGGGAAAGTGGGAGGAGGAGAGAGCAACCGGGACATTTTTAAAAGCACCTGAAATAATGGGGTGACAGAGGATTAACCAGGACTGTCTCTGCCAAACTCTAACAGTATATTCTTTGCTTCCTTTCATAAATTGGCCCAGCAGTGACACAGAGTAATCTAATAGGATAGTGACTCACCAAAGAGCTGTTGTATCTTGGCAGCCTCTTTCTGTTGGAGGCCAACTCCCTTAGCTTGGCCTCTGTGTCGGCCATCAGGTGCGCAGGGGGTCCTGGTGGCTCTGCACTTGGTCACTTCCAGCAAGAGAGGCCCCAAAGCCGTGTACAAGGGGTCCAAGATGGAGTTCCTGAGAAAAGAGACCAGGGTTAGGATTGGCTTTTCAAGAAGCCCTGCAGCACTCAAAGACACAGAGAACAGCATCCTTCTGGTGACATACGCAGGTGACATATGCCTCCTTTGGGCCGATGCAGAGGTGGGCATCCCCTTCCTCCCTCTTCACCAAACAAAGCCCCCTGGACCTAGCCTAGATTCACTGCAGCTCCCCTACACAACAGATACTCCATGCCTTATTAGAGTGGTGGGGGATTTGGGGATGAGGAGTTGAAGTGGGCCCTGGTTATGTCCCTGTAGCTAGATGTGAAATGAGTGCATCATAAATAAATAAATCATCTGCTGAAACCTCCAGAGTTCCCCAGTGCTTTTCCCCATCATCCGCCCCTTTCCCAAGAAGGCTGCATCCGCACTATAGAAATAAGGCACTTTGACACCGCTTTAACCGCTCAGTGCAATGGTCTTTCTGGATGATGTGAACCGGATCCTTGTCAACAGCATGAAATACAATGGTAAGAAATGTTCTTGGTGCCACGCAGCGCTTTCAGTCCATGAGCTTTCCCCCATCTCCAGAGCAGTTAATGCTGTATTGTGCCAGAGTTATGATGTTAGTGAGTTTGTTTCATTGCTGTTTTTTTAGTCCCTTATATGAAACCGTCCCTGCCTTCGCTTTAGTTTTCTGGGCCCAGATCTTTCCTTTTGTGGATATACTTGAGCAGAAGGGAGGATTGACCATTTTGGCTGCCCAGGAGTTTAATGATGCTTTGCCTGGTTTTGTAAAATGCCTTGCTAGGGAACAAAGCCTTGTAGGACAAAGGTATTATTCATAGATATTAGGAAACGACCTGGGCAAATCCTGGGATTTTACGTTTGGAAACTTAGCCTTCTCTTCCAGAGAGCTCTCATGCCACAACTTACTACAAATCCCAGAATTCCACAGGATGGAGCCAGGAGATTTAATCCGGTTTCAATCCGGATTATTTCTGCAGTGAAGATACAGCCTCAGTTGGTTATAAAGGATAGAAGCACCCAAGTTGATTTTTTATCCTGTTAAAAATGGTTTTGCTTTTTTAAAATAAAAGCAGTTTGTTTTAGTCTCTAATCCTTATTCTTCTTGTTGTTTGTTTCATTCTTGGTAATATGCGTTATTCTGGTCTGTCTCCTTCCTTCTTCACTGAAACTCTATTAATAAGGAAACTGGGGAGACTTTTAAAACCTCCCAAAGGATCCACTTTGGGCCTTTTTTGGGGGACTAGCCTCCTCTTAGGAGCCAAAGCCCAAGGTTTGTGAATAATAATAATAAGGCTTCTATTAAAACTATCCTCCCCATTTCTAATCCCTTTTAAAACTCATGTTCCCCAGAAGGAGCAGAGCTGTGTAATAAGAAAACCCTCTCAGAAAATATACACACAAAAGACCCACAAAAAGACACACTTCCTTCCTTTCGGCCCAAGGAGCCTGGCCTCCTTCTCTCTCTGGAGCCTCTGGAGAGAAAGAGAGGCCTCTGTTCAACTGAGGCTCAGAGAAAGTTCCAGAACATGATTCCCCTCAGTCACAAGCAGCACAAAATGGCCTCCAGAACACAAAATGGCTGCCTCTGACTCAGAGCTTGGCAGTTTGAGGTCTTCAGGGAACCAAAAATGGAGGGGGAAAGGGCTCCAAAGTCAGAAGGGACCCCAAACAGCATTTCCAAACCTTAACAACACCTAAAATCTTTCTGATGCTATAATATAGAGACTCACTGAGATACTCTCTATAAATACGTCTTTACATGTCTTTATGAATAAATAAAATTTAATAATACTAATGCTACAAGTACTACTAATAATAGTAATAATAAGTTACAACCAGGAGATTTCTCCCTGTGGCTTCTGCCCCAGAGGCCTCTCTGCGTATGCTCAGGAGCCCCTTCTTCTTCTCCTTCTTCTTCCTCTACAGAATCCTCCAGAGGCCTCTCTGCTCCTCCTCCTCCTTAGGCTCTTCCTCTAAGCCTTCCTCCTCCTCCTCCTCTGGTCCTTCTTCTAAGCCTTCCTCCTCTTCTCCTCCTCCCCAGGACCTTCCTCTAAGCCTTCCTCCTCCTCCAGCCCTTCCTCTAAGCCTTC
>JACSCI010000121.1:14668-55748 GCA_016801065.1 Sceloporus tristichus | reverse complement strand
AACGCTGGCATTTGTATGGCTTCTCTCCTGAGTGGATTCTCTGGTGTGTCAGTAGGGTTGACTGCAGAGAAAAACAGTTCCCACAACGCTGGCATTTGTATAGCTTCTCTCCTGTGTGGACTCTGAGATGCCTGACAAGGACTGACTTGTAAGCAAAATGTTTCCCACAGTGCTGGCATTTATGTGACTTCTTTCTGGTGTGGACTCTCTCATGACTGACAAGTTCTTCTGTAAACAAGGACAATTAGAGACAAGACTGAATCTCAGCATTAAGAGAGGAAGGTTTTACCCCACGTTCACCCCTCCCTATGTGAGATGAAATTAATTTGGGCGCATTACACACGCACCGATAGTACGTGCTCAGCGTGTACTAGGGTTAGAAAGGGGCATCTATTGTAGATGCCCCTGAACCCAGGCACCACCATTTTGACGTCATGGATGCATAGCGTCCGGATGTCGCGTGGTGGAAGTGATTCCGTGAGTGTGCGACTAGTGCCTCACGGTACCACTTCAAAGGTGCTGAAAGAAGCGCCATTTTCGAGCTTCTTTTTTGCTGCATCCGGGAATCGCACGGTTTGGCCACTCCGGTTCCCGGACGCAGCAACCGGCGGGGCCGGCAAACCGATGCTTTCAGCAAGTCTGTAACGTGCCATAGTTGGTGTGAGTGACCCGAGCATAACCCTGTTCTGGATGCCCCAAATCCATATAATCATTGTATCCTTACTCCTAGGAGCTAGCAAAGAAGAGATTGTAGGGGAACTGCCATAAGGAAATCAGTGGAAGCAGATAGTCAGACAGTTGGAAAATATTCCAATAAATATATGTAAAAATACTTTGATTGAAAAGTGGCATCATTTCCTGTGAGACTGCCATAGAGTGTTGAGTCAGAGCACATGGCATGATGCAAGCTAACTGCAGAGGATGCTTCATGCTGTATGGCACCAGGAGATGACTCACAACCAATACAGTATACAGCTCACATGCGGATTGATGTGGGTTAGAGTTGTGTTTACAAGAGATTATGAAGTTGATGAAAGTCAGAGAGGAGAGCTGGTACATATTTGTTTTCTATTGCAACTCAAGCTAAAGAACCTCCAAGGACTTGGAGGAAATCAACTGTGTCTGTGAGTTATTTTTAAGTGTGCAAAGTGGTTAGTGCATTGCCAATACCTATATCTGGAGATTTGCTTCTGTTCTTGCTGTGTTATTATTGAGCTCTGGGAGTGTTGCCTTCAGACTGTGCTATACATTGGCTTTGAATGGGACCAGAATTCAGAGCCAAGAATGACCTGAGAGCTGGTGTGATAATCCTTTTTGACTGAAGTATTTCCACCATTTAATTCAGTTTCAGACAATTCTTTCCCCACACAAAAATCTTTCTAAAGCAACTTAAGCCTTTTTGAATGCTTGGTTTCTGCCCACAAGCAACAATTTCAGTATAAATATACTGTTGTTCAGCATCAGTCCAGTTGCAGACAGACCCTCTGTTGATTTACATTGCTAAACACCTCTCTACACTCACCAGCCCCACTTGCCATTGAAGTTACTGTCTTCTCTCTGAGAAGAGAGAAATAAAGCGAGAAGAGAGAAATAAAGAAAGGGATAAGAGGGAAAGAGAAAGTGCTAATAGGCAAAGAGAGGAAAGGACACAAAGGAAGGCTCAAGGAGAAAAAGGTAATCAGGAGACAAAGGGGCTGAATACAGACCATCAAGAAAACAAGAAAGCAGAAGAGGGCACCACAGGAGGGACATGAAAATTAGTGTAGAAGGCTAATTGGAATATAAGGACCCGGGCTGAAAAGCAAAGGAAAAATGGGATTTAAGTTAATTTCATGGAATGTAAAGGGAATAAGTCAGGAAAGGAAAAGAAGGCACGTAATGCATTACTTGGAGAAAAATAATGTTGATTTACTATGTTTACAGGAAACTAAAATGAAAGATGGGGACATAAAATATTTACGTAATAGGAAACTGGGAACTTTATTTTGTGCAACAGTAAATAAAAGGAAAAGGGGCGTTGCTATTTTTGTAAATAAAAGATATGAAGCAAAACTTGTGAAAGAAGATAAAGATGGTAGATTGCTTTGTGTAGAAATCCTACTGGATAATGTGAAATATGTGATATGTAATGTTTATGCCCCACTAGAAAGGAAAGAAATGTTTTATAAAAATTTGGCAGGGAATATAAGGGAATTTGAAAACGACAAGTTAATTATAACTGGGGACTTTAATGGCGTGATAAACCCTTTGAGGGACAGAAAATCCCAGAAAAAAACAAACCAAAAATTCCAAGGAAAGCTGCTGAAAAGTTTCTTTAATATGAAGGAGGAATTTAATTTGATAGATGTTTGGACACATTGCAATGGGGATAAAGAAGGGTTTACTTTTTATTCGGATGCGCACAAGTCCCTATCAAGACTAGACTTAGTGTTGCTTACAAAAACAGTGGCAACTAAGGTAAAAATAATTGGAAATATGGCCAAGGACTTTTTCTGACCATAATATGATAGAACTGGAATTAAATGAGAATTGGAATAGAAATAAAGATTGGGGATTAAATGAGGATATTCTGGAGGATGAAGATTTTGTAAATAGGGTTAAAAAAGAGTTGAAGTTTTTCTTTGAGACAAATAGACCCCTTTGGGGGTGAGAAAAGGCAAAAGGGGAAGAAGAGGAATGGACAGGCCCCCTCTCTTCCTCCCCACAGACCTTTCCCTGCCCTCTAAGTGCCCCATTTGGGCTACTTGGAGGGCAGGAAGGATAAGTGGGGAGGAAGGGGGCTGGGCAAAGGGCCACTTATGGCACGCGTGGCACATGTTCGCCATCACTGTCATAGCACTTGTGAGTGTCCTCCCCAGACTCCAGAATTTTAAGTGACAAAGAGCCCCTGGAATCAACCATGGAGCTAAGCAAGCTCAGGTTGGAAAAGAAACATTAGAGAAAAAGGAATTTATGTGTTGCCATTTCCTCTCTTCATAGACATTGCCTATAATTGCTAAATGGAACCCCTAAATATGTCTGAAAACAAGGGTCTGAGCTGGTTCTCAGAAGTGCAGTCAATCCAGTTCTTAAAATCTGTGAAGTTGGTGGCCGTCTCCCAATCCCCAAGGCCTCCCTCCTGGCCCTTCCCAGAGGTCCCTTCTTCTCTGCACAGAGCTAGGCGATCCTGGCTTTGCTCCTGCCTTTCCCTCCTGGCTCCCAGAGGCCTGATCCCCTTCCCTTTCTCCCTACGCTCTCCAACCTTCCCTCTTGCCCATCTGCACTGCTTCAGCATTTCACCTTCACCATCTGTTCCCTGCCTTTCTGTTTTTCACATTTCCTCCTTCTCTCTATCACAGACACACACCCACAGAGTGTGATGCATAAAAGGGACACTTTGAGGCCCATTTGTTGAGAATGGATGGATAATCAATATACAAATGATTCATTAGGAAAGGCACAGCAAGGGGGCTGGGAACTGGACTTGAATTTTGGTGAGGATCAAGCACCACAGAACAGCCTTAAAAAAGCCTAAAGACATCTCTAAGACAGGGATGGACTACTGTCACATGGGGGGGGGGGGTCATATTGGCTCCCAGGGGATCTCGGGCACCTCCACATTGTATTGCCTAAATATATGGAATAATGTTTTGCCCCTCAGTATCCCATTGCATCCCTTTGGGGAAGTGGAGGCCATTTTACCACTGTTGAGCCCTCTCTGATCCATTGCATGGCCAAGGGAGATATTTTCCCCAAGAACCCTCTCCAGAGCCTCAAAAGGATGGAAGAGGGACCAAAAAGGGTAGGAAACTTGCTCAGCGATGTGCTAAGTACCATTTGGGTGAGAAAAGCATTAATCTCCATGCTTCCTTCCCACAAAATCCTAAATTTCAGAATTAAAAAGTCTTTTCCTTGAACCAAAAGGTTTATTGAGAAACTCCGGCAGAAGCATCCATTAATGCATCTAAGCAGTCTCTAAAGAGTCGAAATCTTTTCCCCTCTGTCGTTTACTATCTCCATATTCCTTCGCTTTCCTCCTCTTTAAGCTCCTAACCAACCCAGCTGCCAAGATACCTCTTGCCTTCTTCTTCCACCGTTCTCATGTGCCTCTCCCCCTGGGGCATGTCTGCCACCCAAATCTCACAAACCAGTCAGTTAATAGCCTCCACAACCGATTCCCTTCCCCCAAGAAGTTCTAGGCCCCATTATACTTACCAACGACTTAAAACTACTAACATTTAAACTACTAACAATTCCCCCCTAAACCGCAATACCATTCTGGATGAACCACAGAAGCTGGTTATGACAATTGGCAGTTTCCGATGGGGTATTTAGTACCCTTATAAAGTGGAGAGCAATAGTGCCTCACTAAACTACAAATTCAAATATTCTACAGGATGTTGCTATCTCAATTAAACTACACTTGAAAGGGATCTGGGACTCCCAGGAGACCACAAGTTGAACATGGGCCAAGAGTGTGATGCGGCAACTAAAAAGGCCACTGTCATTCTAGGCTGCATCAATATGAGTATAGTTTCTTGATCAAGGGAAGTAATAGTGCCACTCTATTCTGCTTTGGTCAGGCCTCCCTTGGAATAATCCTGTGTCCAGTTCTGAGCCCCACAATTCAAAAGGATGTTGAAAAGTTTGAACATGCCAGAGGAGGGCATCCAAAGTGGTGAAGGATTTGGAAACCATGAGGCCCTAAGAGGAATGGCTTAGAGAGCTGGGCATGTTTAGCCTGGAGAAAAGAAAGTTAAGAGTGGATACGATATCCATGTTTAAATATTGAAAAGGATCGTATTGATGACGGAGCAAGCTTGCTTTCTGCTGCTTCAGAGAAAAGGAGACACCACAAAGTCACAGAGAAAGTGGTTCACCTGAACATTAGGAGGAACTTTGGGTCAGTAAGAGCTCTTTGACAGTGGAATATACTCCCTTAGAGTTTGATGGAGTCCTCTTCTTTGGAGGTCTTTAAACAGAGGCTGGATAGTGCTTGGAATGTGTATTCCTGCATGGCAGAAGTGGGTTGAACTGTATGGCCCTTGTGGTCTATTTCAACTCTATGAGTCTATAATTCTAGTGGAATCATAGCACCATGATAATTTACCATAAAAGGGACCTCAGTCTTCATAGAAAGGAGAATGGATTACGGTTTCTTACCCACAGAGGCCACATTCTGATAATTCTCCATCATCACATAACTGTACATCAGTCTCTGCTTCTTCGTCAACAGTTTCCATTCCTCCTCAGTGAAATATACAGCCACATCCGCAAAGGTCACCTGCAACAGAAAATAGCCCTCATCCAGAGAGTGACTAAGCAAAAGGGGAGGAAAGCACATGGTGCATTGCAAATATTATTTCATCACTTCACAATTCAGTCCAGGAAATAAACTTTAAATTCTGTCAGCAAGAAAAAAAACTACTGCCTTCAAGATCCAGTTTGTCTTGAATCCTTTCAATATAATATACAATATAATAAACAATATAATTTAGGCCATGGCTGGGATATAGAGGATGGATTATGATACTCACTATCCCAACACATACAGTACATTTAGCCACCAAAGAATTATAGTGCATTTAGACATTTCTTGCCACATTTCAGAGGCAAAAGTTAATTTTAAAAAACTGTTCTGGGGAGCACTCTGGGCTTGAGGGCCACTGGGCCCACCCCATATTTAGACCCAGAGATGTTCTCACATATCCCCCAACATTTCACAGATGGGAATAGGAAGACACATGTGGACAAGCAACACCAAAAGGTGGTCAAGATGGCCAAAGTTGTTTATGAGGAAGATCACAGAAGCTAGGAAGTGCACAATTGTTTGCTTTTGCTTCAGCGTCCTGGGAAGGGCAATATCCGGTTTCCTTCTTTCCTCTCCTCTCCCCACTTTTGAGTTGATGGGGTGCAAACTGAACGGCTCTCAGGAACTGAAGTGAGCTGAGAAGGGGGAAAGTGAGAGAATAAGAGAGCAACCGGAACATGTTTAAAAGCCCCTGAAAAAGTGGTTTGACAGAGGATTAACCAGGGATGTCTCTGGTAAATTGGGAGAGTATGTTCTATACTTGCTTTCATGAACTGGCCCAGCAGTGACACAGATGAAACTAATAGTCAAGGACCTGTACTCACCAAAGAGTTGTTGTATCTCTGCATCCTCTTTCTCTTGGAGCACAACTCCCTCCGCTTGGCCTCTGTTTCGGCCATCAGGTGGGCAGGAGTCCTGGTGGTCTTGCACTTGGGTCACTTCCAGCAAAAGGTGTCCCAAAGCTGTGTCCAAGGGGCCCGAGATGCAGTTCTTGCGAAAAGAGACCAGAGATTAAAAAAAGGACGTAAATTGGATCTCGTATAAAGAATCAATGCAAATAGATAGAACTGGTTATAGAATAAAGACACGAGAAGATCCTATTGATCAGGGTTATAATCTTTCATGGTTCTTTGACAGACAATTAAGAGAGCTCTTCCTAATGGATAAAAACAATACAGTATTTGCAAATCAGACTCTGATCTAGAACAGGAAATAATGTTGAATAAAGATGCCTTATTAGCAAACTTTATAATTGTATTCTTAAAATCTATACAGAAGAGGAAGTTATTAAAGACAAATATGATCAGATGGTCTCAAAACATTTGTTTTGCAATTGAATTAGACCAGTGGGAATACACTTGGAAAAAAGACTGAACTATAATTGCAGCAAAAACATCAAAGAGAGTTATTATAAAACATTTTTGATGGTATTTAACACCAGAAAGAAGAAGCAAGATTTATAAGAAATGCAGTAATTCATATTGGAAATGTGAAAAGGAGCAGGGTTCAATCTATCAAATGTTTTGGACTTTTGGGAAAGTGATACAACTTTGGAAGTTGATTTATTTTGAAATTAAGAAAGTTGTAACTATATCTTTTAAATTCTCAGCTGAAATTCTTTGCTTAATAGAACAATCCATAGGAATAAAACCATGGTTTAATATTATTTTATATGTTATCAGCTGCAAGAATAGTGTTTGCTCAGAGAAGGAAAACTAAAGAAATAACTTCAAAAGAAGATTGTATATTTAAGCTTCTGGACATGATGGAAATGGACAAACTCTCAAGAGGAATTAGAAAGGAGCGTCAAATTTATATAAAGGAGACTGGAATAATATAATTGAATACCTCCAGAAGCATGAAGGGAAAATGCTACTTTAGAGACAGAACTAATTTAAGTCGAAGTGTTTTAATTTATTCAGAAGTATCTTGGGAGATTAAAAGCCCAATGATGTTTAATTTAATCTAATGAGAGCGATTTTGTATCAACTGTTTTACAATTTAAATGAGGACTGAAAGAGAAAATAAATGATTCATAAGTATAAGTAGAACAATATATATTTGCTTTTTACTTATTAACAGATAACTAAAAAATGAATGAGATAGAAATAAAAGTTAGTCTGGTAGTTTGGAAGCAGTGGATGGTAAATGCGAGTAACAGGTTTATCTTTAACCCTCAGTGCTATGGAATCCTGGGATTTTACCTTTGGACACTTAGTCTTCTCTGCCAAAGAGCTCTGGTGCCACAACGAACTACAAATCCCAGGATTCCAGAGGATGGAGCCAGGAGAGTTAAAGCGGTTTCGAACTGGATTATTTCTGCAGTGCAGATACAGCCTGAGTCGGTTGTAAAAGGGCAGAAGCACCCAAGTCTTGTTTTTACCTTCCTAATAACGGGTTTCCTTTAAAACAAATAAGCAGTTTGTTTTCTGTCTAATCCTTATTTTTGTTGTTCTTGTTTGTTTCTATGTTTATTTGGTCATAATATGAGAAGGTCTGGTCTGCCTCCTTCTTTCTTCCCTGAAAGTCTCTTAATAAGGAAACTGGGGAGACTTTTAAAACCTCCCAAAGGAGCCACTTTTGGCCTTTTTTGGGGGACTATCCTCCTCTTAGAAGCCAAAGCCCAATGTTTGTGAAGAAGAAGAATAAGGCTTGTATTAAAACTATCCTCCCCATTTCTGATCCCTTTTAAAACCCATGTTCCCCAGAAGGAGCAGAGCTGTGTAATAAGAAAACCCTCTCAGAAAAGACACACAAAGAGACACACTTCCTTCCTTTTGGCCCAAGGAGCCTGGCCTCCTTCTGACTCTGGAGCCTCAGGAGAGAAAGAGAAGCCTCTGTTCAATTGAGGCCTCAGAGAAGGTTCCAGAACATTGTTCCCCACAGTCACAAGCAGCACAAAATGGCCGCCAGAACACAAAATGGCTTCCAGGACACAAAATGGCTGCCTCTGTCTGAACGCTTGGCACTTGGCAGTTTGAGGTCTCCAGGGAACCCAAAATGGAGGATGAAAGGGAAGCAAAGTCGGAAGGGGCCCCAAACAGGATTTCCAAACCTTAACAACACCTAAAATGCCAAAACAAAAGAACATTCCCAGAATTCCATAGCACTGAGCCATGGCCATTACAGTGGTGCAGAGCAAGAATGGCCAGCGATGGTGGCACTAATGATGATTAAGGTCTGGCAGCAGCAGCTCTATTCTCAACTCCCCCAGGCCTGATATTATCATCATCATCATCATCATCATCATCATCCTCCTCCTCCTCCTCCTCCTCCTCCTCATCTTTGCTACAGCACAAGAGCCACCATTAAAAGCATTGAAATCCCCTTTGGGGAGTCCCACTCTCCCACCTTCAGAGAGCGTAGGCCTTGTCTAATGGACCTCCTTCCTCCCCTCCTTAATGGCAGTGGCCAAAGGAAAGCAGCAGCAGCAGTAGAACCAAGCCAGACCTCAGTGCAGCAGTGAAGCCTAGTGGTTCCAGGCCTTGTCTCTCTGCTGCCTCTCCACTCCTTCCTCCCTTAATGTCTGTCTGTCTCTTTCTCCCTCGAAAACTCTCCTCATTCTCTCTTCCACACACAGTGCTAAATATAGAAACTGAAGCTCCGCCTCTTCTTGAAGCTGGCCAATGGGGGCAGAGCAGCTGGAAGACCACGCCCCATGCACTAGACACACATTTTGTTTTCTGGCAGCCATTTTGTGTTCTGCTTGTGACTGTGGGGAATAATGTTCTGGAACCTTCTCTGAGGCCTCAGTTGAACAGGGGCTCCTCTTTCTCTCCTGAGGCTCCAGAGTCAGAAGGAGGCCAGGCTCCTTGGGCCAAAAGGAAGAAGGAAGTGTGTCTCTTTGTGTGTATATTTTCTGAGAGGGTTTTCTTATTACACAGCTCTGCCCCTTCTGAGGAAGATGGGTTTTAAAAGGGATCGGAAATAGGGAGCAGAGTTTTAATACAAGTCTTATTCACCCCACAAACAACTCTATCATATTGTGTAATAGAGCACGACATTCAAGACATATTAGTTCAAAACCACAATCATATCCACTGTCCAAGCAAGAGTTAAACTACAAAGTCCCCTTCCGTTACCCTTCCAAATAGATGGGAATTGAATCCAAGGCAAGTCCCGTGATGCAGATTCAGGCAAAGCGGAGCGAGTGCAAATTGTATCACCACACCGGTGCATACCATACAGATTCAATGATTTTAACTGGGACCCTTGCGCATGCTCAGTGGGGGTCTGAACGCATCCTGAACCTTTGCACTTCTGGGGTGAAGAAAGGAGCCTGGTTCCACTTTCACCTGAATGCTAGCCTCACCTGAATGACAGCTGCACCTTTCTTCCTCCCTTCTCTTTCCCCATCCTTGGCAGCCAAATTCAAAGGGGGTCCTCCGTGTCAGAGCCCCCATCCATTTCAGCCACGTCTACATCTATCCTCCTGTCATTCTCCTCATCTATTTCATCTACATCTCTCCTTCCCTTCGTAACAGTTGCCTTCTCTTAAATTGCATCCACACTGAGGAGATAATCTGGTTTAACTCCACTTTAACTGACCTGGCTCAGTGCTATGGAATTCTGGGAACTGTAGTGTCCTGAGACATTGAGCCTTCTCTGCCAGAGAGCTCTGGTGCCTCAGCAAACTAATTTAATTAAAGAATACAAATTAATCAGATGCAACTGATTGGGGTAACTTCATTAGACTTTATTCCCAAACTAGATTAGTTTCATGGTATGATAAAATACAGCCATACCTCCTCATTTACAAATTTTACGGTTAAATCAAGCCATCTATACAGATTTTGAGATTATATTATAAAATATTACATCTGTTTAACAAACTTTTTACAGTTAACTGCTATTAAGAGACAAAGCTATGAGAATCTAGGATAAGGGGTGCGCTATAAACTTTTTAATAAATGAGCATGTATTGCAATCCTATATATACAGTACATGTTATCAGGGATAACTTCAGGGAATGTTAGCCTTTTGAATGCCAGAAGGTTCCTCTCATTCTTCAGTGCAAGAAGCAACACTTCAGCTGCCTTCTAGAAGATAAAGCAAAAAGGCTTCCAAAACAACTTGAAGCCTTGGGCAAGTCTCACTCTCTCAGCCTCAGAGGATGGCCATGGGAAACCCACTCTGAAGGAACCTGCCAAGAAAACCCCTTCACAGACTCCCATAAGGTCACCATAAGACCTGGAAACAACTGGAAGGCAGACCCCAAGAGCAACATTAGGAAATAGGGGCAAGCCTTGCCTTGGGAAAGTGTAATGACTGGGCTCCAGTCAATGGAGGTCTTCTTCAGGCAGTAAAGGGAGGTTTATGCAAATGCAGAATGACATCACTGCTACAGAAGGCTCTCTTGACCAATCAGAGAGCAAGATGAAGGTTCTTCTGGAAGCTTCCGTGAGAAGGAGATATAAGGCCTGAGAGACAGTTGGGGGAATTGTGTCAGTTGGAGATCAAGAGAGAGAGTTAAAGAGCGGATCTTGGAAGTTAGTCTAAGAACTGGATGCTTAGGTTTATTTGTTTTTTTAATAGCTGTATGAATTGAACATTATATACTTACAAATATTGTACCTGCAAGATTCTTAATATCTTGCATGACTTATATTTTAGTTATGTTTTGTTATTTATAATAAATACCTCGGAGTATCTACTACTCAACGCTCCTTTTACACGTGTTTTGCCTCAGTTGATGCTTGGGAAGATCAGTAAAGAAGGAGAAATAAGGTTCCTTAACTGGTCCCAGTGTAGCTTAAGGGAAATCCTTGTATAATTCACTGGATGATGGCAACGTGATTTGAGGAAGTTAAGGGTCTTCTGGGCTAAGAGCCCTAATGTCTAAATGTCTAATTAACAATTTGTAATCCATTCTGATAGCCTTTTGGCTGAAGAGAAGGGTATAAAATTATTTATTATTTATTATTATTGTTATTGTTATTATTATTATAACAGGGCCGTGGTTTGGCTGCTTGGACCACCGGAGATCATCACAGTGAGTCAGTTGGAAAAGCCCATCTCACTCCAGAATATAAAGGTACTTGAGGAGTTTGCACTCTACGTCTTTCTGTAATAATAGCTACAAAACTGATAATAGCATTTGGGACATTTAGTCTTTTAAAAACAAATATGGCAGATTTAAATGCTGCTTTAAAACCTCTTTCCATCTGCCAGCTTTGTGCTGGTTTTGGGGGTAAATGCGAAAGTGTTGGGAGGGAGGGACTTATTGTGGCACCAGAGCTCTCTGACAGAGAAGGATCAACGTCTCACAAAACTACATTTCCCAGAATTCCTTAGCACTGACCCAGGGCAGTTAAAGCAATCTCAGATTGGATTAATGCTGCAGTGTGTTTTGGACTTAGGTGACCCTTGGCAAGTCACACTCTCTCAGCCTCAATGGCATTGGAGACCCCTCTCTGAAGAAACATACCAAGGAAACCCCATGATAAGGTTGCCTGAGGGTCACCATAAGTTAGAAATGACTTGAAGACACACATGAAGAACAGAAATAAGTCTGCAATTATTTCACAAGTTGTACATGGGAATGGGAGGCAGTGTGGTGCAGTGGTTTGAGGGTTGGGTTTCAACTCTGGAGGCCAGAGTCTAGTGCCCCAATCCTCCATGAAACCAGCTGGGCAAGAAGTCACACTCTCTCAGCCTCAGGGAAGGCAATGGCAAATCTCCTTTGAACAACTCTTGCCAAGAAAACCCCAGGAGAGGCTCCCCAGAAGTCGGCAATGAATTCGGGCCACTCCACAAAAAACAACAAAGCCTCAAAAAAGAGACAGTGTGGATTAGTGGCTGGAGCATTGGACTGTGACCCTGGAGCCCAGGGTTAGAATGCCCTTTTGGCCATGGAAACCCACTGAGTGACCTTAGGCAGGTCACACTCTCTCAGCCTCAGAGGGAGGCAGTTGCAAAACCACTTCTGAACAAATCTTGCCAAGAAAACCCTGCAACAGGCTTTCCTTAGGGTTGCCATAAGTTAGAAAAAACTTGGAGGCACACAACGACAACAAGAGCAGTAACATCACTAACACAAGGCAGCTAGAAAGAAAGAAAGAAAGAAGACATGGGAGTTGTAGTCCTCAGTTCAGAGGGATTGGAGGGGCCTTACTGCAGGGCAGGGCCCCCTTTTCTTTCTGGCCATGTGGATGCTGGGAGATCCTGTCCAGGAAATACAAGTCCCATTTGCAAGAGAAAAGGCTACTACTGCCGTTCAGATCCAGTTTGCCCCAAATCCTTTATGAGGCCAGAAACCCCTTTGTTAGGAAGCGAACACTGAATATCTCAGGAAGGCGCTGTATCTCCCAAGGCCCCCTCCCTCCAGGACCTCCTTTCACTCTTCCCCTCAGTCTCTCTCTCTCCCCTGAAGGCCTCAAATGTTAACTGCTAAGTGCTTAGGTGGAAGCAGCCATTTTGTGTTTCAGCTGCCATTTTGTGTTCTGGCAGCCATTTTGTGTTCTAGTGGCAATTTTGTGTTCTGGCAGCCATTTTGTGTTCTGGTGGCCATTTTGTGTTGTGGCAGCCATTTTGTGTTCTGGTGGACATTTTGTGCTGCTTGTGACTCTGGGGAATAATGTTCTGGAACCTTCTCTGAGGTCTCAATTGAACAGAGGCCTCTTTACCTCTCCTGAGGCTCCAGAGTCAGAAGGAGGCCAGGCTCCTTGGGCCAAAAGGAAGTGTGTCTCTTTGTGTGCCATTTGTGTCTCTTTTCTGAGAGAGTTTTCTTATTACAAAGCTCTGCTCCTTCTGGGGAACATGGATTTTAAAAGGGATCAGAAATGGGGAGGATAGTTTTAATACAAGCCTTATTATTCTTCTTCACAAACATTGGGCCTCTATTCTCCAGTGTTGCTACAAGTGGGATCAGGCTAAAACTGGCCATTCACTGACACAGGTCCTACCATAGAATTGTGGAAGCCATTTCGCATGGCCATTCCATGCCTAGTGAGAGTGTTGGGTGTGAGGTATTGAAGTAGCATGCAGCTGTGTTTATGTAGTAAGAAGCAAAATGAAGGCATCTTCCTCTGAGGGTCACTAGGGAGGTCAGGAGGTTTCAACAAATGATGCAACCATTTCACATCTAGCTACGGGGACATAATCAGGGCCCTCTCCAATTCCCCATCCCCTAATCCCCCACCACTCCAAGAAGGCATGGAGTATCTCTTGTGTAGGGGAGCTGCAGTGAATCTATGCTAGGTCCAGGGGGCTTTATTTGGTGCAGAGGGAGGAAGGGGATGCCCACCTCTGCATCGGCCCAAAGGAGGCATATGTCACCTGCGTATCTCACCAGTAGGATGATGTTCTCTGTGTCTTTGGGTGCTGCAGTGTTTCTTGCCAAGCCAATCCTAATCCTGGTCCCTTCTCTCAGGAACTTCATCTCGGCCTCCTTGGACACGGCTTTGGGCCTCTCTTTCTGGAATTGACCAAGTGCAGGGCCACAAGGACCCCCTGTCCACCTGATGGCTGGCACAGAGGCCAAGCGGAAGGCATTGTGCTCGAAGAGAAAGAGGCTGCCGAAGTACAACAGCTCTTTGGTGAGTCACTATCCTAATAGCTTCATCTGTGTCACTGCTGGGCCAATTTATGAAAGGAAGCAAATAAAATACTGTCGGAGTTTGGCAGAGACAGTCCTGGTTAATCCTCTGTCACCTCACTTTTTCAGCGGCTTTTCAAATGTTCTGGTTTCTCTCTCCTCCTCCTACTTTCCCCCTTCTTCAGTCACTTCAATTTCTGCATAAAGCGTGCAAAGGAGTTTGCACCCCATCCACTCAAAAGTCGGGACAGGAAAAGACAGAAAGGGGCAGGGACTTTCCTTTGCAAGGAGCCTGAGGCAAAAGCAAACTCCTGTGCCCTTTCCTGCTTGTGGCATCTTCTTCATAAACAACTTTGACCATCTTCACCACTTTCTGGTGTTGCTTGTCCACATGTGTCTTGTTTTTCCCAGCTGTGAAATGTTGAGTGATATGGGAGAATATCACTGGATATAAAGTGGGGGTGGCCCCATGGCCCTCAAGTCCACAGGGCTCCCCAGAACTGCTTTTTAAAAATGACATTTGCCTCTGAAATTTGGCAACAAATTGCTAAATCCACTATAATCTTTAGTGGCTAAATGTACTGCATGTGTTGGGACAGTCAGTATCCTAATCCATCATCAATATCCCAGCCATGGCCTAAATTATATTGATTAATATATTGTATATTATATTGAAAGAATTTGAGACAAACTGGATTTCAAAGCAGTAGCTTTTTTCTTGCTGACAGAATTTAAAGTTTATTTCCTGGACTAAATTCTCAGGTGATCAAATAATTTTTGGGTTCCATTATGTGCTCCCCCCCCCTTTTTTTTTTTTTAGTCATTCTCTGGATAAGAGCTATTTTCTGTTGCAGGTGACCTTTGCGGATGTGGCAGTATATTTCACTGAGGATGAATGGAAACTGTTGACAAAGAAGCAGAGACTTATGTACAATGATGTGATGATGGAGAATTACGAGAATGTGGCCTCTGTGGGTAAGGAAGGTGAATTCATTGCCCTTACTATGAAGACTGAGGGCCCTTTCATACTACATTATCAAGACACTATGATTCCACTTTAACATTATAGAATCATAGAGCTGGAAATCATATAATCTCGGAGCTGGAAGAAACACACAAGGGCCATCCAGTCCAACCCCCTGCCATGCAGGAAATCTAAATCAAAGCATCCCCAACAGTAGTCCATCCCTGTCTTAGAGATGTCTTAAGGCTGTTTAAAGGCTGCTCTCTGGCACTTGACCCTCACTATAATTGGAGTCCAGGTCCCAATCCCCCTTCCTGTGCCTTTCCCAATAAGTTATTTGTATATTGATTATCCTGCCTTTCTCAACAAATGGGCCTCAAAGTGTACTTTTTATGCATCACAAACTCTATGGTTGTGTTTCTGTCTGTGATAGAGAGATGGAGGGAATGTGAAAAATATAAAGGGAGGGGAGAGATGCTGAAGGTGAAATGGTAAAGCAGTGCAGATGGGCAAGAGGGGAGGTTGGAGAGCGGAGGGAGAAAAGGAAGGGGATCAGGCCTCTGGGATACAGGAGAGGAAAGCAGGAGCAAAGCCAGGATTGCCTAGCTCTGTGCGGAGAGGAAGGGGCCTCTGGGAAGGGTCAGGAGAGGGGCCTTGGGGATTGAGAGGCAGCCACCAACCTCACAGATTTTAAGAACTGAACTGGTGAGAACCAGCTCAAAACCTTGTTTTAAGACATATTTAGGGGTTCCATTTAGCAATTATGAGTAATATCTATGAAGGTAGGAAAGGGAGACACACAACTTGCTTCTTCTCTAATGTTTCTATTACTATTTGAGCTTGCTTAGCTCCATGGTTGATTCCAAAGGCCCTTTGTTATACAAAATACTGGAGTCTGGGAAGGACACCCACAAGTGCCATGCTTTTAAGGGAATTTGGTACTTAGCTAAAAAGAGAGATATAGTTTGGTTGGGGCAAGAGTGACCTCAGGATTCAGCCCAACTATACCAGTCTCAGAAGCACACAGTACACCAAAGGCATTTGAAATAGGTTTTCTGTTTTATTTAGGGGGAATAGCAAAATACACACACACACACACACACACACACACACACACACACGTAAGCCTTCACACACATGCAGAAAAACTAGATAACAGGTGAGAATGGTAAAGAGATGTAAGACTTTCATAATGGTAATACGTTACCTAGACAGCTCTGAATTCCAGTTGCTGAGGGTTTGAAATGGGAAGAGAAGTCAGGAGCTCCTGCAACAAGTGGGGTTGGCGAGTGCATTGAGGTGCTTAGCCATATAAACCCACAGACTGTCAAAGAACATCCATCCAGGACAGATATTTATACTGTAATTGTTGTTTGGGGACAGAAACCGAGTGTTCAAAAATGTTTAAATCACTTTAGAATGTTTCCTTGGGGGGGTGGGGGTGGGGGTGGAGAATGATCTGAAACCAAATTGAATGCAATGGGGGCTTGGTGCAAATATCTCTGACAAAAAGGATTATTACAATGGCTCTCAGGTCCTTCTTGGCTGTGAATTCTGATCACATTTATGAGCCAATATAGAGCACAATCTGAGGGTGACGCTCCCAGATGCAGCTCAGCAATTATATAGCAGAGTATGGAAGCAAATATCCAGATATAGATATTGGCAATGCACTGACCACTTTCCACACTTAAAAATAAGTCACAGACACAGTTGATTTCATCAAAATCCTTGGAGACTCTCTCTCTTGAGTTGCAAGCTCTCCTCTGCGACTTCCATCAACTTCACATTTTCTTGTACACACAGCTCCAATCCAATCCACTCCAATCCGCATGTGAGCTGTATACTGTATTGGTTGTGAGTCATCTCCTGGTGCCAAACAGCATGAAGCATCCTCTGCAGTCAGCTTCCATCATGCCTTGGGCTCTGACTCAGGACTCTATGGCAGTCTCACAGGATATGATTCTACCTGTCAATCAAAGTATTTTTGCAGATGGTTAATGAAATATGTTTTCCAACAGTCCTTTGACTATCTGCTTCCATTGATTCCCTTAAGGCAGTCCCCGTTCTTTGCTAGCTCCTATAAGTACGGATAAGTAAGGTCTATGGATTTAGGAGCATAAGCAACAGGGTCATGCTTGGGTTACTCACAGAAATTTTCTTAATTTAATCTCTAATAAGGAGGGGTTAATGAGGGCTAAATCATGGGGTAACACCCTCCTCTCTTAACTCTGATTTTCAGTTTCATCTGTCATGTCCTTCTTTACAGATGAACATTTGAATCATGAGAGAGTCCACAGAGGAAAGAAGTCACATAAATGCCAGCATTGTAGGAAACGTTTTGCTTACAAGTCAGTCCTTGTCAGGCACCAGAGAGTCCACACAGGAGAGAAGCCATACAAATGCCAGCATTGTAGGAAATGTTTTTCATTGAAACCAAACCTAGTGACACATCAGAGAATCCACACAGGAGAGAAGCCATACAAATGCCAGCATTGTGGGAAATGTTTTTGTTGGAGGTCACACCTAGTGAGACATCAGAGAGTCCACACAGGACAGAAGCCATACAAATGCCAGCATTGTGGGAAACATTTTGCTTACAAGTCAATCCTTGTCATGCATAGGAGAATCCACACAGGAGAGAAGCCATTCAAATGCCAGCATTGTGGGAAATGTTTTTCTCGGAGGTCAAACCTAGTGAGACATCAGAGAGTCCACACAGGACAGAAGCCATACAAATGCCAGCATTGTGGAAAATGTTTTTCTTTGAAGTCAAACGTACTGATACACCAGAGAGTCCACACAGGAGGGAAGCCATATAAATGCCATCATTGTGGGAAATGTTTTTCTTTGAAGACAGACTTAGTGAGACATCAAAGAGTCCACACAGGAGAGAAGCCATACAAATGCCAGCATTGTGGGAAATGTTTTTCTACTAAGTCATACCTAGTGACACATCAGAGAATCCACACAGGAGAGAAGCCATACAAATGCCAGCGTTGTGGGAAATGTTTTTCTCAGAAGGCACATCTAGTGACACATCAGAGAGTCCACACAGGAGAGAAGCCATACAAATGCCAGCATTGTGAGAAATGTTTTACTTCAAAGTCACACCAAGTGAGACATCAAAGAATCCACACAGAAGAAAAGCCACACAAATCCCAGCAGTGAACTAACAAGAAGTCAAGAAGGAATACAAAAAATATATGTTCTATCCAGTTGTGATAAGAAAAGACCCTTGTGATTTTGTGTGTTAGGTTTGTCTATATGTCTGTTTTAAATTTATATTGAGTTAAGTTTAGGTTTTCATTGTTATTAGTATAGATCATTGCTTTTAATTATAAACTTGGCTGGGGATTATGGGTTGTGGTATAGGTTAGCTAAATATAGGAGTGAGATTTGTTGCAGCCGGCTAGAATAGTAATGGGAATGATAGCATTTGGGATTTTTGGGATGTTGGCTGAAGAATGTTGTGGGTTGGTATTAGCAGAAAGGGGGCTAGTTTCTGGGAATGGCAAAGGGGGCCTTGTTACCTGTGGGGCATAGACTGTGGGAATTGGAGGTGGGGGCTATGTTTGGAAGAGGGTGGCGGTGTAGGTTTTGGGGTTTTAATGTACTCTTTGGCTTGAGGAGGGCAGTTCTGACTTAAAATCTGAATTTATGACTATGTGTTCTCAATAAAGTTCTTTGCTATTTCAGCACACTGGACTCTTTGATGCACAGAAGTTCAGAATTTGCACACAACTGACACTTTGTTCTCTCTTCAGTCCTCAGCTCCATTCCCAGCCACAAGAAGCAAACACACACACACACACACACCCCAACAACAACAACATAGACAGACAGAGCTGTATGTGCAAAGCAAAGCCTTTCTTTCCTGCCTTTCCCTCCTGAGTCTAGCTTCTTACCTTCGGCTCCATTCTGACCTCCTCCAACTCTCCTCAGACGGAGGGAGGGAGGGGAGGCTGCTGAACTCCTGGCGCACTCTTTCCCTTCCTGCAAAGGCCACCAGCGGAATAAGCAAAGCCTTGGCGATTCCTCAATATCTTATGGAGGGGGCTTTGGGGGCATGTGCGCATGTTCACCCTCAGCCCCTGAAGCCATTGCTTCTCTAATAGTCCTCTATTCTGAGGGAGGGAGGGAAGTGGGGGAGCCTTCATTCGTTCGAAGGTATGTCTGGAGGGTCTTCTGGAGGATCCTTTGGGGGGGTTATAAGAAGAAAGAAAACCCCTCTGCTCCCCCCAAACAAAGGCAGGGGCCCTGCCAGGCCTCCTTTCCCGCCCTCCTTCCTTCCCTTCCCCTTCCTTAGGGATTCCTTGGTGCTCAGGTACATGGGGGGGGGCTTATTATGAGTAAAGGAGTTAGGGGGACCCTAGGGGCGAGGCATGGCCATGGGGGGAGGGGGCAGGGTGATCCAAAAACAGAAAGAGCTTTGAGGACTGCCCTCCCTCCTGGAAAGTGGGGCAGAGACAGACCCTCCTTTCTGATTACTCATTTGGGGAGAATTTTGGCTTGGCTAGGCCCTCCTTTTTGCTTTCCAGGAAGGGGGCACCCTTTTCATCTCTGGGAGGGGCTGAGATGGGGTTCAGAAGAAGGGAGGCCCCCAGTCAAAAGATTTTTGTGCAAATAAAAAGCATCACACAGGAGAGGGTTCAATAGCATTGGAAACAACATTTTTTTGGGGGGAGGAGATTTCCTGGGGTCTTAGGGGAAGGGGGCTCTGTCTGGTGGGGGGGAGAAGAGCCCAAATCTAGGCCAAAGCCAAGAGGAGGCAGACAGAGGGATCTCAAAGCCCCTTCTGGGGAGAGGGACATCCCCCTGACAACCTGCAAACTAGGCATAGAAGCCCACAGGATCCGTATTAGGCAGACACACACATTCCAAATATATACCTTTCCCTTCACAACAACCCTGCAGAGGAGGGTCAATAGAGAGACACTCAGTACCAGGAAGATTGTCTCCCCCCACTTCTGGGAACATGCTGAAAGGGACTTGAACGATGGGATTTAGGTTAAAGGAGGAGAAGGAAGAAAGGAAAGAGGGAAACTGCCAAGGGAAGAGAAACATAAAGCGAGTGCTGAGGTGGAGGGGAAGCATCTGGGAACCGATCCAGTCGCCTGCCCCCGGAGTCCATTCTGAGAACCTTCCACAGCTCACTGTGACGCTTTAAATGGCCATTTCGTAGATAAAATCTCTCAGATAAGAGCCAACTTAGACACCGATGTTTTTGCAGAAGCTATAGGTGGAGAAGTGGAGAAACAACGCCGGATGAAACTTGGCCTCTGTTTGGCATGTGGAAAAAAGGGCCACCTGATTGCTGCCTGTCCGGAGAGGGCAACAGTCAAAAAGGCGGCCCGGGCGGTGGCAACAGGCACCGGAGGCCCTGGGAAAGGGGCTGCCGGCCAGGCGGCCGCGCCGGCAGGTGCCGATGACAGTTGCCCAGCTGCCCCGGCTCAGGACAAGGACATCCCGGACTTGGTGAGTGGAGGGGTTTCCATATATTACCTTGAAGTTAAATTGGGACATAAAATAAAAGGGACTACCGAGCCCATGTTGGCGGCTCTAGACTCGGGATGCACCCGATGTCTGATCAGTGAGAGACTGGTGCAATCTCTCCAGATTGAACTGGAGCCTTTGCCAGATGTAATCCCTTTCCTGCAGATGGATGGGACAGTCATGGGGGGGAAACCCAGCAGCTACCAGACTGAGAGACTTATTCTTCAGATTGCTGGACACTGGGAATCCATCCGATTTGTGGTGGGTCCTACCAGGGGTTGTGACCTGGTGTTGGGAATAGACTGGCTAGCCTTTCACAACCCATTCATCAATTGGAGAACAAAACAGTTGGTGTTCAACGACCCTGGGTGTAGCAAGCATGTGGCTTTGTCGGGAAACCTGGGGAGGGAACCTCACCGAGCCACAGCGGTGACTGTATATGGCCCTTTCCCAAAAGCGGTCGTCAACCAGCTTCAGGAGATGGGGAAATTCCCATGGGTCTACCAGGATTTGGGGGCGGTGTTTGAGGAAAAGGAGTGTGACCTCCTGCCGCCCCACCGGGACACGGACTGTGCTATAGAATTGACACCCGGGGCCCCACTCCCCAAACCTAAACTGTACTCAATGACTCCTAGGGAGATGGAGACATTGAAGGAGTTCATCAATAAGAATTTGGCTAGAGGTTTTATTCGCCCCTCCAAGTCTCCTTTTGGGGCACCAGTGTTCTTCAGAGAAAAGAAAGATGGGACCCTTCGATTGGTAACAGATTATAAGAACCTGAATGCTATCAGCACGTGTAGCAAATACCCCCTGCCATTAATGAAAGACATGCTGAGCAGGCTGGCAACGGGGAAGGTTTTCACCAAGTTGGACTTGAGGGATGCTTACTTTCGAGTAAGGATTAAAGAAGGGGATGAGTATAAGACAGCCTTCCATTGCCCCTTGGGGGCATTCGAATATCTAGTCCTTCCTTTTGGGCTTTCGGGCGGGCCTTCTTGTTTCATGCAGCTTATACACGAAGTGTTGCAGGACTTGCTGTACGAAGGGGTGCTGGTATATTTGGATGATATCCTCATCTATTCCCCCGACCTGTCCAGTCATGTGAAGCTGGTACGAAAAGTATTGCAAAGGCTGTTGGACAACAAACTGTATGTCAAGTTGTCTAAATGCGAATTTCACACTGATAGTTTGGAATTCTTAGGATACCGGGTGTCAACCCGGGGGCTACAAATGGACCCGCACAAGGTCCAAGATGTCATGAACTGGCCTCAACCAAAAACCCGCAAACAAGTGCAACGCTTCCTGGGATTTGCAAACTTTTATAGGCAGTTCATTCCCAACTTTGCTCAAATTGCATTGCCCATCACAAACTTGTTGAAAACTAAGGTGAGGGGAACCTCAGGGGAGCCAGCCACTGCTGAGGAACAGGCAGCCCGAATGAAACCCTCTTACAAGGTGGAATGGACTAAGGAGTGCACTGAGGCTTTCGTGCAATTAAAGAAACTGTTCAGCACTGAGCCTGTGTTAAAGCACCCAGACCCTGAACAACCTTTTGTGGTGCAGGTGGACGCTTCAGATGATGCCGTGGGGGCAGTGCTGATGCAGAGAGACAGTGAGGGCAAATTGAGGCCTTGCGCCTATTTGTCTAAGCGCTTTGATTCGACCCAAAAAGGGTGGCCATGCTGGGAGCGGGAAGCATATGCCATTAAGAGAGCGTTGGAGGTGTGGAGGCAATTCTTGGAGGGGACTCCACACCCTTTTGAAGTGTGGACTGATCACCGAAACTTAGAGGCCCTACAAACCCCCAAGCATTTGACTCCCAAACAGAGACGGTGGGCCAAAGAATTTTACAAGTTCAACTTCACCATAAAATTCTTCCCTGGCAAAGACAACGTACTAGCCGATGGGCTGTCCAGAATGCATGGCAAGGGACAACAGGAACGGGGGGAACTACAGACTCTGTTTTCTTCTAAACAGTTAGGGCTAGGGGTGACCACTCGCTCTCAGGCCAAGAAAGAGCAAGAGACTCGTTTGGAAACCCTAGACCCCCTGGTGAGGGAGATTTTGGAAGCATATGCCACCGATGAGGAGTTGGCAGGCCTAAAGACTGAACTTCAATGCTCAGAACAGGGGATATGGACCAAGGATGGGAAAATATATGTGCCTGAGGCCTGCAGGGCTAAAGTGTTTGAACTTTGTCATGATGTCAAGGCTGCCGGTCACTGGGGCTTCACTAAAACATGGTTGACCCTGAGTTCAAAATACTGGTGGCCCAAGGCTCGCAAGGGGGTAGAGGCTTATGTACAGGGATGTTCCATTTGTGCCAGAGCCAAACCTCTCACAGGCAAGCCGAGTGGCCTATTGCAGCCGGTGGAGACCCCATCAAGACCTTGGCAACACATTGCAATGGACTTCATCACTGACTTGCCAGAAAGCAAAGGCAAAGACACCATTTGGGTGGTTACGGACTTGTTTTCTAAACAAGTGCACTATGTGGGCTGCAAAGGGGTCCCCACCGCATCTAAATTGGCGGACCTTTTCATTGAAAACATATATAGGCTCCATTGTTTGCCAGACAAAATTCTATCCGACAGGGGATCGTCCTTCACTTCAAAATTTTGGAGGTGTTTGCAAGACAAATTGGGGGTGCAATTGGCGTTTAGCTCCGCTTTTCACCCCCAGACGGACGGTCAGACGGAAAGGGTTAATCGGAGTCTGGAGGTCTATTTAAGGTGTTATGTCAATTACCTACAGGACAACTGGATGGACTTGCTGCCCCATGCTGAGGTGGCATTTAACGTATCTATTCATGCCAGCATTGGAATGGCCCCTTTCCAAGTGGTGTTTGGCTACGAGCCTAGGGTCATTCCATCACTGTCCCCTGTGCCAAAAGATCCTGTGCCAGTGGGAAAATGGAGCCAGTTATTGCGGGACAGTTGGCCCAAAATTGAGGAGGCATTGAAACAGGCCAAATTGGACTACAAGCGCTTTGCTGATCAGCACAGAAAGCCTGGTTGGGACATCAAGGAGGGTGACTGGGTGTTTCTATCCACCAAGAACTTAAAGTGCAGAGTGCCTTGTAAAAAATTAGGCCCCAAATTTGTGGGTCCTTTTGCTGTAAAAAGACTAGTTAGCGAAGTGACTGCTGAGTTAGACCTTCCTAAGATGTACAAACACATTAACCCCACCTTCCATTTCAGCCTGCTGAAGCCTGCTGGGAAGAGGACTGAAGATGAACTGGAAGAACATGCTCCACTGCCATTGCTCATTGAGGGGGAAGAACATTTCGAAATTGTGAAAATTTTGGACTCTAGAGTTGTAAAAGGGGGTTTGGAATATTTGGTCCAGTGGAAACATTTCCCAGTTGATATGGCCGAGTGGGTGGGGGTGAAGCATGTCAATGCTGAACGGTTGATTCAAGAGTTTCATTTGGCTTACCCTAACAAACCTAAACTGTGTAAATAAAGCTTTGGGAGGGCAGAGTGTCAGAACTCCAAAGCCAATTACTAATCAATATTCACATTCACTTAAGTTGCTGTTCATATTGTTGATGTGTGTAATTGCTTTAATATGTAGTTCTTCTAGCTTGCTTAGGTAAGGGGGATGGGGGGCTTGGGATGAATAGTCACATAGGTTTGGAATGTATTGTTTATTAGCTAGAGACATCTGCACTGTCTGCTCAAGGTCAGCCTGGTCTCCAGCCTGGGAAGCGAAAGGGAGGGTGGAACGGAGAGGAAAAAAGGTGGGGGCCAGGAGTGCTTTTAACTTGGAGTTTGCCGCTTGACTTTCAGAGTTCACTTAGAAGTCTGTCTGACTGCTTTTCATCTATATATCAATAAACTTCACTGCTTCCAAGCAAGTTGCTGTTGTTGGTTACTGGTGAAGGTTGTTGGATCTTACAAGTGACTCTGTGAATAAGATCATACTGGATCAAATTTAACCTGTGAGCACCAAGGATGTGGACAAGCTCCTTGGAAGTGTGAAGAAGACAACTTGCCCTCTTGGCCTTTACTCTTCATGGCTGGTCCTCCAAGGAGGAGATGCACTTAGGACTCACCTGAGATATATTATAGATGCATCTCTTAGGGAGGGCTATTTTCCATCTTGTTTAAAAGAAGTGGTGGAACGGCAGCTTCTGAAGAAGCCCTCTCTATATCTCTTGGACATGAACAATTACAGACCGGGCTCATATCTTCCATTTCTAAGCAAGTGATGAGAGGGCAGTTGCTCTTCAAGTCTAAGCGGTCTTGGATGAAACAGATTATCTGGACCCATTTCAAACTGGTTTCAGGATGGCATACGGAGTCGAGACTGCTATGGTCGCCTTAGTAGATGATCTCTGCTTGAGTATTGACAGATGAAGTGTGACCCTGTTGATCCTTTTGGATCTCTCAGTGGCTTTCAATACCATCGATCATGGCATCCTTCTGGAAAGCCTGACGGAATTGGGGTTCGAGGGCATTGCATTGGGCAGATTCCAGAAGGTGATGCTTGGCGAAAGTTGCTTCTCTTAAAGGGAGCTTAAATTTGGCATCCCGCAGAGTGCCATCCTGTCCCCAATGCTCTTTAACATCTACATGAAACCTCTGGGAGAGATCATCTGGGGTGCTATCAGTTGCTGGTGACACCCGGATATATCTCTCCATGCTGCAGACCTCAGCGTCAACAAAGGAAGGCATCTCCCCTCTGAATGAATGCCTTGAGAAAGTAATGGCCTGTATGAGGAAAAACAGATTAAAACTGAATCCAGATAAAACAGAATTACTTGTTGTTGGATATCCTAATCCAGGTATGGAGGTTTCTCAACTGGTCCTCGACAGGGTCACACTTCCCCTAAAGGACGGTATTTGCAGTTTGGGGGTGCTCCTGGAACCGTCGCTCCAGATGTCAACTCAGATAGATGCTATGGTCAAGAGTGCCTCTTTTCAGTTTCAGTTGATAAACCAACTGTGTCCCTTCCTGGAACCTGAAGACCTAAAAACTATGATGCATGCGCTGGTAACCTCACGTCTTGACTTCTGCAATGTGGTCTACAAAGGGCTACCCTTAAACCAAGTCTGGAAACTTCATCTAATTCAAAATATGGCAGCTAAAGTGGTCACTGGAAGATCTAGAGGTGACCATATTAAACCTATAATAAAGTCTCTTCACTAGTTGCCTGTTAATTTCCGGGAACAATACAACATCTTGGTTATAACCTTTAAAGCCCTTCATGGCTTGGGTCCAGCTTACTTATCGGATCCCCTTCTCCCATACAATCCGCCCCACACATTGAGGGCATCTGGTAAAGTCTTACTATTAAAAAGTAGGCTGGCTGCATTTACCCAGAGGACCTCCTCTTCTGTCACTTCCAAGTTAAGAAATAGCCTCTGGAAGAGATCTAATATATCACCAGTCTTTAAGGCTTTAAAAAGGCAACCAAGACGTATCTCTTTCCAGATTAAGATTCCAGCAATCTCCTATTAATTTAATTAATTGTTCAACATCTTCTCCAACTGCCTCTGCCCTTGTGATGATCTCCTGTGGTCCAAGAAGCCAAACTGCGGCCCTCTTATGGCTCTTAGCCCAGCAGATTCTTAAATTCCTTAAATCACGCTGCCACTATCCAGTGAATTATACAAGGATTTCCCTTAAGCTACACTGGGACCAGTTAAGGAACCTTATTTCCCCTCCTTTACTGATTTTCCAAGCATCAACTGAGCCAAGACATGTGTAAAAGGAGTGTAAAGTAGTAGATACTCTAAGGGGGTATTTATTATAAATAGCAAAATGTAACTAAAATATAAGTCCTACAAGATATTAGGAATCTTGCAGGTACAATATTTGTAAGTATATAATGTTCAATTTATACAAGCTATTAAAACAAATAAATAAACCTAAGCATTCAATTCTGAGTCTAACTTCCAAGATCCGCTCTTTAACTCTCTCTCTCGATCTCCAACCGACACAATTCCCCCAACTGTCTCTTGGTCTCTCAGGCCTTATATCTCCTCACGGAAGCTTCCAGAAGAACCTTTATCTTGCTCTCTGATTGGTCAAGAGAGCCTTCCATAGCAGTGATGTCATTCTGCATTTGCATAAACCTCCCTTTACTGCCTTAAGAAGACCTCCATTGACTGGAGCCCTCTTATTACAACAACAACAACAACAACAACAACAACACCTCTTTTCCTTGGAAGAGATTCACAACTATCCCTTCTTTCCTGGCTGGGAAGAATAGGAGGATTCCAGAGGTTCCCATTTCCACTAAGATTAAGAGCTCCCAAATTCCCATTGAAGAGGTTTCCTAAGGCATGGGCCAGGACAGAGTGGGAAACAGGGGGCTCATCATGGGTGAATTACCATTTTAGCTGAACCTGTGGCTCAGGGTCCCTAAGAAGAGGAGGTACCCAGGCACCCCAGAATCCCCTCTGAGCCTCCAGGAGAGCAAGACTCAGGGAAGGGACAGTCTGCAATGGGCTCAGAGTCCGTCGGGGCAAACCTTGAGGGCCCTTTCCCAAAAGCTGACCAGGATTGGTTTCAGGGGCTGGCATTTTCCTCTCAGAGGACCATCAGGATCTCAAAGACCACTCCCCATTTTGGATTTTGTTTTTTGGCTGTGCTGCCCTCAGTGGAGACTTGCTTGCTCCTAAGGTGCCATAGAGATGAGCATGGAACGTATAGGGAAGATGGCTTTTTGCAGTCTTTTCCACCATTGAGTGTACCTTATGTTGTCTTCAAGCCTATTAGAAGAGAGCAGGAAAGTAATTGGGAGGAGAAAGCAAAGACCCACATTTGCTCCCATAAGCTTCCCCTGAAGCTTTTCCCAGCATGCCCTGGTTCTCAGTCTCCCTCCCAGGCTCCACTGTTTCCTAGAGAGATTGAAACCTTCAAGGGAGAGTCCTTGGGGGTTAAGCCAAGCTCTCCTCTGCTTCTCAAAGCCTCCTTCTCCATCAACTGCTGGCCTTTGGAAGGGAGACCTAGACTGCTCTTGGGAAAGTTACTTTTGGAGGGACAGGGACTCCCAAGCCTCCTAGTCTGGCTCTAACATTAAGGACTTCAAATATCTGCAATGAACTGGGCCAAATGTTATGTCAGGAGTGGGGATCCTGTGACTCTCGCTCCGTATCCGCATTAAGAAAAAGACTGAATCTCCATGACTGGTGCTATGTTTCATACTCTTGGGATGGGCAGCCAGGAAAACAGAATGCTTGAAAGAATTCAAAGGTTTATTGGATGGAGATAGAAGTGCAAGATGCCTTAAAACCATATGTTCTGAATCAAAAACAGCATCAATGGGGGCTTTGATAGTCTTACAAGACAGAATCTGGATAGACACTTCCTCCAAACAAAAAGTATTTCACACTTCCACTTTCTCTCCTTTCTGGAAATGCTGATGCCTCAAGGGCTGGATCCTAAGCAAAACAAGAGATAAGGTTTGAACAATTCAGAGGTCAAGGTTTGTTTATGGTTTTTGATGCCATTTACTATTTTCAAGGTCCAACTGTATAAATGATTTAATTTTTTAAAAAAATATAGTTATAATTTTAATCCCTTTGCATTGTTTTGAATTTGTACTGTATTAAATTTGCAGTTAGCCACCCTGAGTCCCTATATTGGGAGAAAGGATGGATGTATATAAATAAAATACATAAACTGGAGATCCCTTGAAGATCCATGGGTTTTTGGTGTAAATAGCCCTCCACCAATAGAGACAGAGACTGAATGAGTCTGTCCAGAATTGCTATGGGTCATTTTTGGCACCTGGGTTGTATCTCCATTGCCCAAACCTAGCACTTTGACACCATGAAACTTAAAGGACTCTGTCCCACAGAATCCTGGGATTTCATCTTTCAGGTACTTAGCATTATATAGCAACTCTCATGAAGGACTGCATGGGACTCTCTACCAAGCATCCAGTTCTAAGCACCCCATTCCCAGGTTTCTCTGGGGTGGATCCACAGCCGGTAACATGGCACTAAACTGGTACAATTGGATAATATGTACAGGACTTTGGTTGCCTACTTTCTGGTGTCCCTCCATCTCTCTTATAGGGTTGTGAATTTAGGTCCTGAGGTTTGTGAGCTAAAGCCTAGGACCTGGGGCAGGGCCTCTAGCGATTCATTCAGCCTAATGCATAAATTACAAACCACAGTCGCTCACAGTTTGTCATTCAAATCTACTCAATATACTTTTCTGTGTAGAAATGAAGAGAGAAATTTTTAAAGGTCTGTTCCCAGATCAAGAGGAAATGAGAGACTTATTCTTTCTCACTTGCTTGGAGAGACAGGATAAAAAGCATGAAGTCGAAGGCTTTCATGGCCGGCTTCCATAGCTTTTTGTGGGTTTTTCGGGCAATGTGGCCATGTTCTAGAAGAGTTTCTTCTGATGTTCATCTTCAGAGATTCCAGCCACTGATGCTGATGAAACGTCAGGAAGAAACTCTTCTAGAACATGGCCACATAGTCCCAAAAATCCACAAACAACTAAGGATAAAAGGCATTTAATTTAGCCTCCTTCTTTCTAGCCAGATGGCGAATGCAGGATTTGATTTGGGAGTGAGCGAATGTTGTGTGGCCTGCCCTGCCTGCCCTGGGGCCTCCCTGGGGACCAAATCCATCACCCTTCTCTTCCCCCTCAGTCAGCATTCTCACAAAGGAACCAAATTTAGGGGTCTCCCATCGGCATCTTGAGGCACCCACCTTTCCTTTCCTTTCCTGCCAAGGAAACCCAGAAGGAGCCCTTCTTCCTAAGCAGCCAACGACCAAAGCCACCAGCCTTCTAGAACCCTATTCAGGTTCCAAGCCAACAACTAACAATGGTCCAAGTTCAGGGCTGCTTTAACTGTCTGGCTGAATGCTAGGGAATTCTGGGAACTGTAGTTTAGTGAGATATTTAGTCTTCTCTGTCAGACAACTCAGATGCCATAATAAACTAAAATTCCCAGGATTCCTGAGCACTGAACTAGGGCAGTTAAAGTGGTTTATTTCTGCAAACTGGGTTATTTCTGCAATGTGTTTATGACCACTGTTACTATTTGAGCGTCCACAAGGCTCTGTGGGTTTGTAGGGAAGATTCATCATCATCATCATCATCATTTCTGCAGTGTTTTTGAACCAGATCTGAGAGAGCCCTGCAGCCTGGATCTGCCCAAATCCCAAATATTGCCCTCTCAGCAAAGCCTGGAGATATTAACCTTTAAGGACCAGAACTCCTCAAAGGCTGACTTTCCCAATCTCTCCTGAGAGACCCTCCTGGCCTCAGAGCAGCCCCAAAGGAAGGGGTCCCATTGAATGGAGGGGGGCATGTCTTTCTGAGTCTGTGGGTCCAGAGGAAGAGGACTGTTTTCCAGGACCCTCTTCCTAACCTCACAAGGCATCTCTTAGCATTTGCCCAACACTGCTCTTGAACATGCAAAGATCAGGCAAGCAAGATCTGCTTTGCTGTTTGCGAAAAAAGATGGAAAAACAATGGGCCCTTGGTATCCTTTGGGATTTGGTTTGGATAGTAAAATCCATGGGTGCTCAAGACCCATTATATAAAATGGGTGACCTTGGGCAAGTCACACTCTCTCAGCCTCAGAGGAAGACCAATGGCCAGCTGGAAGGCATACAACACACACACACACACATCTACATGATGGAAATGGCATTCATTCTGGGCCATGAAACCCACTGCGGGGGAACCTTGGGCAGCAGACACTCTCTCAGCCTCAAAGGGCAAAGTGGAAGGCAAACTTGAAGGCAAGGAAACCCTGGGAATAGGGTAACTAGACATGAGTTCAAGGCACGCAGCACACTCCCAACCCCCAAGGCACACTCTCTCAGCCTCAAAGGATGGCAATGGTAAACACTCTTCGACAAAACCCACAAAGAGACTCTTGTGACAGTGTTGCCTTAGGATACCCAGGAAGGAATTGAAGGCATACAATTCTCCCCCCCAAAGTCTGGGAAGAAAAGGAGGAGGAAGGCTTAGAGGAAGGTCCTGAGGAGGAGGAGGAAGGCCTAGAGGAAGGTCAGGAGGAGGAGGAAGAGAAGAAAGAGGAAGGGCTTATAGGAAGGGCCTGAGGAAGAGGAGGAGGAAGGCTTAGAAGAAGGACCTGAGGAGGAGGAAGAGGAAGGGCTTAAAGGAAGGCCTTGAGGAAGAGGCTTAGAAGAAGGACCTGAGGAGGAGGAGGAGGAGAAAGGCTTAGAGGAAGAGGAGGAGGAAGACTTAGAGGGCCTGAGGAGGAGGAGGAAGGCTTAGAGAAAGAGCCGGAGGAGGAGGAGGAGTAAGGGCTTACAGGAAGGGCCTGAGGAGGAAGAGGAGGAAGGCTTAGAAGAAGGACCTGAGGAAGAGGAGGAGGAAGAAGAGGAAGGCTTAGATGAAGAGCCTAAGGAGGAGGAGGAGGAAGGCTTAGAAGAAGGGCCTGAGGAAGAAGAAGAGGAGGAGGAGCAGAGAGACCTCTGGAGGATTCTGCAGAGGAAGAAGGAGGAGAAGAAGAAGAAGGGGCTCCTGAGCATACGCAGAGGCCTCTGGGGGAGAAGCCACAGGGAGAAATCTCCTGGTTGTAACTTATTATTACTATTCTTAGTAGTAGCATTAGTGTTATTAAATTTTATTTATTTATAAAGACATGGAAAGACCTATTTATAAAGAGTATCTCAGTGAGTCTCTGTATTATAGCATCAGGAAAGATTTTAGGTGTTGTTAAGGTTTGGAAATGCTTCTGACTTTGAAGCCCTTTCATCCTCCATTTTGGGTTCAATGAAGGCCTCAAACTGCCAACTGCCAAGCGCTGAGGCAGAAGAAGCCATTTTGTGTTCTGGGGGCCATTTTGTGCTTCTTGTGACTGTGGGGAATAATGTTCCAGAACCTTCTCTGAGGCTTCAGTTGAACAGAGGCTTCTCTTTCTCTCCTGAGGCTCCAGAGAGAGAAGGAGGCCAGGCTCCTTGGGCCAAAAGGAAGGAAGTGTGTCTCTTTGTGTGTCTGTTGTGTCTCTTTTCTGAGAGGGTTTTCTTATTACAAAGCTCTGCTCCTTCTGGGGAAGATGGGTTTTAAAAGAGATCAGAAATAGGAAGATAGTTTTAACACAAGGCTTATTCTTCTTCTTCACAAACATTGGGCTTTGGCTCCTAAGAGGAGGCTAGTCCCCCAAAAAAGGCCAAAAGTGGCTCCTTTGGGAGGATTTAAAAGTCTCCCCAGTTTCCTTATTAATAGGTTTTCAGGGAAGAAGGAAGGAGACAGACCAGAATAACTCATATTACCAAGAATGAAACAAACAAACATAGAAACAAACAAGAACAACAAAAATAAGGATTAGACAGAAAAGCAAACTGCTTTTATTTAAAAAAGCAAAACCATTTTTAACAGGAGAAAAGTATGAATTGGCTTCTTCTATCCTTTATAACTGACTGAGGCTGTATCTGAACTACAGAAATAATCCAGTTGGAAACCACTTTTTTTTCTTTTGTAATTTATTTATAAACAATCCTTTACAAACAAAAATGAAAAAAACATACCAAGACATTTGCATAACAAGTACAGCTACAACAACAAAAAAGCACAAATACCTACAACATACACATACAACATGCAATAAATAACATCCTGATATACAAAACTGTCAGAAATGTACTATTCATTTACTTCCAAGTTAAGCTAAGATGACCCTTTTATTTAATTTACTTACATTCCTACAAGGTATCAATACGCGTTAAACCTCTAATGTTCATGTAGACTTTCCATATGATATCTGGGATCATAAATTAATAATTAGTATTACATTATACTAATTGTTGGAAATGTTGCAAAAAAAGAGGAACATTCTATCATCTATGGTGGGAGTGCATAAAAGCAAGAGAATATTGGAACAAAATTCAATTATTAATATCAGAAATATTAGGAATAAATTTTCCATCTAATCCTCTATTATATATGCTCAACATGACAGGTATCTTAAGTAAAGAAATAGAGAAAAAATATGGTCGTATAATTTTGTATATGGTCACAGTAGCCAGAATGACTTATGCGGTTTATTGGAAGCAAGAAAAAATCCCAACAATAGAAGAATGGTTGAATAAAGTAGAAGATGCAATGGGGATGGATATATTAACAGCATCCTTAAAGGAATTAAATAAAGAAAAGGTTGAAAAAGAATGGGAATGTTTAAAAAATTATAAGAAAAAACTTATCGGAAGAGTGATGGATAATTAAATAGGAATTAATATTATTATTAATATACAGAAGTTATAATTAAATGAATAAGGAAAAGAAGATTGCATATGCTTTGGGGAAGCCACAATGAAGAAGAAATCTAATGATACAAGGAATTGCATGTTCTGTGTGTTTGTTTATGTTGCATGTTAACAGTCTACATGTGTGTGTATATGTAAATATGTATATATATGTATGTATATATATATAAAAAATAATAATAATTAGTATTACAAAATAAATCAAAGCATGACCAGTCCTCTTTAGTTTTCTCAACTGATTTATCCCTCATGATTGCGGTTAAAATGTCCCATCCCTTTGCTTCTCTTAGTTTAATTATCCACTCCTCTATTTTAGGAATTTGGATGTTTTTCCAATACTGTGAGTGACCATCTACAAAATTATTCTGGGAAATCTTTTAGCTACTTCCTTTTTCAGTTTACATGTCATATTAAGCAAAAAGATCAAAGGGTTTAAAGGTATTTCTTCCGGTAAATGTAATCAAAGAAAACCATTATCCTGAAACATGGAAACAAGCTAATATAACTTTGCTGTTAAAAGAAGATAGAGATGCAATTGAGGTAAAGAGCTATAGCCTAATTTCCTTATTAAATATAGATTATAAATTATTTTCTATGATTTTGGCCCATAGACTCAAAAAAGTTCTTAAAGACTGGATTTATAAGGACAAGTCAGTGATAACATTCAAAACGTCTGAAATATAATTGAATATTTTCAAAGGCACAACAAAAAACACTTATCTTTTTAGAAAAGGCCTTCAATAACATAGGATGGGATGTTATTTGTGACACTTGAAAAATGGAAATAGGAGCTTCTTATTATAGATAGATAAAGGCAATGTATAAAGATCAAAGAACCAAACTAATTGTTAACTATATAAAAAAGAGCACAAGACAATTGATGGATGTAATAGTGGAATTCGAATATGTTTCAGGACTAAAAGTAAAACAACATTAATAACAAAAAATATGGGGAAAAAGAAGAAGAAATCCAGGAAGAAATTAGTGGATTTAATGTGGGAAAGAAAGTTAAATATCTAGGAATAAATGTAACAAATAAAACTCAGATCTATTTCACAGTAACTATGGCGGGTTATAGACCACCGCTTTGAGGCGGTCTGCCGCCGCCACTGTTTGCTCCATAAGGGAGCCGTCGCAGCCACACCGCGCGGATCCCTTACGGAGCAAAAAAGAAGCTCCAAAATGGAACTTCTTTCTGCTGCGCCTCTGTGACGTCGCGAGGCGCCATGGGCGCATTCACGACGTCACAGGGGCCGCGACACGTGTGGACGCACAGCATCCGATACGTAGAGATGGTGCCGGCTGTGTGGAATGGCTGGCACCATATTTTACGGACAGAGTCCGTATTAGACCCAGGGGCGTCTAGAAGAGACGCGCCTTTTTTAAAATGGGATGTCCTGCGGACGTCCCAAGTGCCGGTTTGTAACCGGCCTATGAGACACATGGATGGAAATCAGAAAAGACCTAGAAAAATGGGGGAAATTACACTTATCACTATTAGGAAAAATATCACTGATCCAAATGAGTTTCCTTCCTGAAATACTGTTTCTGTTTCAAGTGATACCCTTCATCCAGAATGAAAAACCCTTGAATCTATGGCAAAAGGGAATCTCAAAATGTATTTGGAATAAAAAAGAGCCAGGATAAAAACGAAAATACTTTGTGATGACAAAAGTAGAAGAGGACTTTATTATGCTGCTTGTTGTTTAGTTTTGGATTAGAGAATGGGTTTTGTTAGAGAATGAACAGTTGTTTTGTCTGGAGGGTGAACATTTAAGATTTGGGTGCAATGGATATCTAATTTATGGCAAAGAGAAAGTTCGTAAAGAAAGCACAAAACATTTCGTAAGAAAAGCTCTATTGAAGATCTGGGGAAAAACAAGTGTAGAATATGTCCAAAAATACCTTTATTGTGTTTGCTGCTTGAGGCTCTTTTCGGGAAGAAAGGTATCCAGAAAACTAAATGGTTAAGATACAAGGATGTCCTGAAAGAATCGCAAGGAAAACTAGAGATCAAAACACAAGAAGAACCTAAGAATCTGGCCTAGATTGTCACTGGTATCTTTATCATCAAATGAGGGAGAGGTTTAAAATAGATGTGAAATTAGAATGAATACAAAATGAAAAATGGGAATTGTAGAAGCCATGCTCCATGTTCATTCCATGCCTGATGAGAGTGTTGGGTGCGAGGCATTGGAGAAGCATCCAGCTGTGTTTCTCTAGCCAGAAGCCAAAGGAAGGCCTTCTCCTCTGAGGGCCACTGGGGAGGTCAGGAGGTTTCAGTAGATGATGCGCTCATTTCACATCTAGCTCCAGGGACATAGCCAGGGTCCTCTCCCATTCCCCATCCCTGACCCCCCTCCACTCTCACAAGGCATGGAGTGTCAGGACCATGGTGAACAGGTCTGAGGAAATGACAGGCATGTGGCCACTAGGTGGAGCTGTTGTGGAAGTCATTTCCAGCTCTAGTGGCAGTTAGATGTGTCAGCATTTAAACAGTGCATCACTGGAATGTTGATGCATCTGTCAACTGTCATTCTCAACTGTCACTGAGGAAGAGTCAGACAGTGTGTGCCTCAGAGTGGGTTGTTACTGGTGTGGATGGTGGAGGGTGTTGATGTATATAGTGTTGTACACAGTGTAACTTCTTATATGAATAAAAGCCTCATCTGAGAGAAGATTACACTGTCTCTTTGCTCATTGCGAAAGCGACAGGTGTTTCTTCAGCTCACAAGTTACTGACTACAGTCAAGGTGGAGAATCTGGCGCCATATGTTAACATGTTGTCTCACGTGCTGGGCAACATAGTAACATCAAAAGCATTTTAACATGGAGTATCTGTTGTGTAGGGGAGATACAGTGAATCTATGGTAGATCCAGGGGGCTTGTTCTGGTGCAGAGGGAGGAAAGAGATACCCACCTCTACATTGGCACAAAGGAGGCATATGTCACCTCTGTATCTCACTAGCAGCATGCTATTCTCTGTGTCTTTGAGTGATTCAGGATTTTTTGACAAATCAAGCCTAACCCTAGTCTCTTTTCTCAGGAACCTCATCTTGGTCTCCTTGTACACAGCTTTGGGGCATATTTTGCTGGAAGAGACCCAAGTGCAAGGCCACCAGGACACCCTCCCCCTTGCCCACCTAATGGCCAACACAGAGTCCAAGCAGAGGGAGTTGAAGAGAAAGAGGCTGTCGAAATACAACAACTCTTTCGTGAGTTGACATCCTGACAATTAGTTTCATTAGTGTCACTGCTGGACCAGCTCATTAAAGCAAGTGGAGAACATATTGTTCCAATTTGGCAGAGAAAGTCCTGGTTAATCCTCTGTCACCCCACTTTTTCAGAGGCTGTAAAAAATGTCCCGGTTTCTCTCTCCTTCTCCCAGTTTCCCCATTCTTCTCAGCTGTCTTGGGTTGCTGCAAAGTGACTTCCATGGAGTTTGCACCCCATCAACTCAAAAATGTTGCTTGTCCACATGTGCCTTGCTTTTCCTGTCTGTGAAATGTTGGGCATATTGGAGACCATCTCTGGATCTAAATTGGGGCTGAGCTCAGTGGCCCTCAAGTCCAGAGTACTCCCCAGGACTGTTTTTTAAAATGACATTTGCCTCTGAAATTTGGCAAGAAATGGCTAAATGCACCATAATTCTTTTGTGGCTAAATGTACTATATGTTTTTGGATAGTCAGTATCCTAATCCATCCTCAATATCCCAGCCATGGCCTAAATTATATTTTTTATTAAATTATATATTATATTGAAATGATTCAAGACAATCTGATCTCAAATGCAGTAGCTTTTTGCTTGCTAACAGAATTTAAAGTTTATTCCCTGGATTGAATTCTGAAGTGATGAAATAATATTTGGGATGCACCATGTGCTTTCCTCCACTTTTGGTTAGACACTCTCTGGATGAGGGCTATTTTCTATTTCAGGTGACCTTTGCAGATGTGGCAGTATATTTCTCTGAGGATGAATGGATTCTGTTGACGAAGAAACAGAAACTTTTGTACAATTCTGTAATGATGGACAATTACGAGAATGTGGCTTCTGTAGGTAAGGAACCTGAATCCACGGCTCTTTCTATAAAGACTACGGTCTCTTTCATACTATATTATCATGTCGCTTTGGTTCCACTAGAATTATAGAATCATAGAGTTGGAATAGACCACAAGGGCCATTCTGTTCAACCCCATCTTGCCATGCAGGAATACACATTCAAATCACCCCCAAGAGATGGCCATCCATCCTCTCTTTAAAGACCTCCACCAAAATCTAAGGAAGTATATTCCACTGTCAAAGAGCTCTTACTATCCCAAAGTTCCTCCTAATGTTTAGGTGGAACCTCTTTCCCTGTGTCTTGCATCCATTGCGGTGTCTCCTTTTCTCTGTAACAGCAAAAAGCAAGACTGCTCCTTGCGCAACATGACACCCTTTCAAATATTTAAACATGGATATCATATCCACTTTTTATCTTCTTTTCTCCAGGCTAAACATAACCAGCTTTCTAAACTGCTCCAAGTGAGGCCTGACCAAAACAGAATAGAGTGGCACTATTACTTCCCTTGTTCCACAAACTATTTTTGTATTGAGGCAGCCTAGAATCACATGGGCCTTTTTAGCTGCCTCATCACACTGTTGGCCCATGTTCAATTTGCAGTCTACTAGGAGTCCTAAATCCTTTTCAAGCTTAGTTTAATTGTGATAGCAGCATCCTGTAGAATATCTGAATCTGTAGTTCAGTGAGGCACTATTCCTCTCCAGTTTCTAAGGATTCTAAATACTCCATCCTAAACTGCCAATTCTAGGATTTTATGAGAAGAAGCCATGGAGATTAATTCTTTTCTCACCCAAATGGTACTCAGCACATCCCTGTGCAAATTTCCTACCTCTTTTGGCCCCTCTTCCACCCTTTTAAGGCTCTGGAGAATCTTCTTGGGGGAAAGACCTCCCTTGGGCCTGCAATGGCTCAGAGAGGGCCCAACAGTGGCAAAATGGCCCCCACTTCCCCAAAGGGATGCTGTGGGATGTTGAGGGGCAAAATATTATTTCACCCCCCCCCAGCAATACAATAATAAAAATGTGAGGTTGCCCCTGAGATCTCCTCCAAACCCCATCAGTAGTTCATGCCTGTCTTATAGATGTTTTAAGGCTTTTTTAAGGCTGCTCCCTGGTGCTTGACCTTCACCAAAATTGGAATCCAGGTCCCAGCCCCCTTCCTCTGCCTTTGCCAATGAATTATTTGTATATTGATTATCCTGCCTTTCTCAACAAATGGGCCTAAAAGGGATGTCATTCTGAGGAGGGAGCTGACTTGTTTTCAGCTGCTCCAGAGACTAGGACCCAGAGGAGCAGTGGATGCAAGCCACAGGAAAAGAGATTCCACCTTAACATTTGGAAGAACTTCCTAACAGTAAGGGCTGTTCAACAGTGGAACACACTTCTTCCTCGGAGTGTAGTGGCGTCTCCTTCCTTGGAGGTCTTCAAGCAGCGGCTGGATGGCCATCTGTTGGGGATGCTTTGATTGAGAGTTTCTGCATGGCAGGCGGTTGGACTGGATGGCCCTTGCGGTTTCTTCCAGCTCTATGATCCCTTTTATGCATCACACTCTGTGGGTTTCTGTCTGTAATAGAGAGATGAAGGGAAAGTGAAAAATAGAAAGGCAGGGAAGAGAGGCTGAAAATGAGATGCTGAAACAGTGCAGATGGGCAAGAAGGAAGGTTGCAGAGCGGAGGGAGAAAGGGAAGGGCATCAGGCATCTGGGAGCCAGGAGGGGAAGGCATGAGCAAATCCAGGATCTCCAATCTCTGTGCGGAGAGGAAGGGACCTCTGGGAAAGGCCAGGAGAGGGGCCTTGGGGATTGGGAGGCAGCCACCAACCTCACAGATTTTAAGAACTGAACTGGTGAGTACCAGCTCAGGTCCTTGTTTTCAAAAATATTAAGGGGTTCCATTTAGAAATTTTGAGCAATGTCTATGAAGAGAGGAAAAGGCGACAGAAAAATTCCTTTTTGTCTAATGTTTCTTTTCCAACCTGAGCTCCATGGTTGATTCCAGAGGCCCTTTGTTACCTGAAATGCTGGAGTCTGGGGAGGACACTCACAAGTGCTATGCTTTCAGGGGAATTTCATACTTAGCTCAAAGGAAATATTGGGGCAACAGCAATATATAATCATCATCATCATCATCAAGATTTATTTCTAGCCCGCCCAATCACGAAGAATCCGGGCGGGTTACAACAATAAAATACATCAGATTACAATAGTTAAAAAAGAAAAACCTTGACCTACCCCCCCATTCCCAGTATTAAAAAAGGATTAAACAGTAATACTATAAAAACAGTAAAAACATTAAAAAAAAAACATTAAAGACATTAAAAAATAGGCAGAAACATAGGCGGGGAAGAGTAGACAGATGAGGGGACAAATATCTCTATATCTGGGGAGGGTAACTAGGTTGGAAAGTCCTGCCGGAAGAGATCCGTCTTGAGTGCTTTCTTAACAGCTGTCAGAGTGGGAATGTGACGGATCTCCTCCAGCAGTGGTTCCATAGTTTTGGAGCAGTAATAGAAAAGGCCCTCTGGGAGACTGATGTTAGCCTAGATTTTTTTGGCTGTAGTAGATTTCTTCCAGAGGATCTTAGTGTGCAGGACAGACAATAGGGAAGAAGGCGTTCCCTCAAGTATTCTGGGCCCAAGCAACCTTGGGAGTCATCCCATTCCGGACTCCCCCCACCCCGGTGTTAGGGGAATTTGTGTATTCTTGGGCCCTATTTAAATGAATGGGACTCCACACAGTGGAGCGCCCCCTCCCGCCACAGACACAGGCGCCATTAACCCTTATGGGGCACATCGCCCCTTTTCCCAGTGTGGCTTTTAGTGTATGCTGAAATCCACGTAAGACGTTCCTGCATATGACACAGGTGCACTGTACATGCATGCACACACATATAGGTGTTCCCGAACACACACAAGAACTAGCTAACAAAGGTAGGGGTGATTAATAGATGTTAGGCTAACCTAGACGGAACTTGATTCCAATTGCTGAGGATCCAGAATGGGGAGAGAAGTCAATACAGTGGTACCCCGGGATACGAATGCGCCGCCTTACGAAATTTCCGGGTTACGAAAAAAATCCATTGAAAAAAACTGTTCCGGGTTACGAAGGTTATTTCGGGTTACGAAAAAATTTTTGGTGCTTTTCGGCGCTTTTTCGCACGAAATCGCGGCTTTCGCTATTAGCGCCTATGGCATTTCGGCTTGCGAATGCTTTTCGGGTTACGAACGCGGCGGCGGAACGAATTAAATTCGTAACCCGGGGTACCACTGTAACTCCCATGGCAAGTGGAGATGGCGAGTGTAGTGAGGTGTTAAGCAATGTAAACCAACAGAGTGTCTGTCTGCAACTGGACAGCAATATTTATACTGAAATTGTTGGTAGTGGGCAGAACCCGAGTTTTCTATAAGGTTTAAATCGTTTTAGAAAGTTTCCTGGATGGGGAAAATATGGTCTGAAATCTAATTGAATGCAATGGGTGCTTGGTGCAAATACCTCAGACTTAAGGGATTAGCACACTGGTCCTCAGGTCCTTGTTGGCTCCGAATTCCAGTCCCATTCACAAGCCAATGTACAGCGCAATGTGAGCATGATGCTCCCAGATGCAGGTCAAGAATAACATAGCACAGTATGGAAACAAATTTCCAGATACAGGTATTGGCAATGCATTGACCACATTTCACACTTAAAAATAAGTCACAGACACAGTTGATTTCATCCGAATCTTTGGAGGTTCTCTATCTTGAGTTGCAAAATAATAAAAATATTTGCAAGCTCTCCTCTCTGACTTCCATCATGTTCACTATCTCTTGTATACACAACTCCAATCCAATCCTATCCACAGCAATCCACATGTGAGCTGTGTACTGTATTGGTTATGATCCATCTCCTGGTGCCACACAGCATGAAGCGTCCTCTGCAGTTAGCTTGCATCATGCTATGTGCTCAGACTCAGCACTCTCTGGCCGTCTCACAGGATATGATGCCACTTTTCAATCAAAATATGTGTACACATGTTTAAAGGAATCTTTTTTCAATAGACTGTATGACTATCTGCTTCTACTGATTACCTCAAGGTAGTTCCCCCACAATCTCTTCTTTGCCAGCTCCTGTGAGTAAGGATATAATCGTTTCACGGATTTGGGGCATCAGCAACAGGATCATGCTCAGGTCTCCCAGTCCAACTTTATTAATTTAATATCAAATAGGGAGGCATGAACATAGGGCTAAATCTTGGGCTAACATTTTCCTCTCTTAACTCTGATAATCAGTATTATTTTCCTTCTTTACAGAAGAACTTGTCAGTCATGAGAGAGTCCACACATCAGAGAAGCCATACAACTGCCAGAATTGTGGGAAACATTTTGCGTACAAGTCGATCCTTCTCATGCATCGGAGAGTCCACACAGGAGAGAAGCCATACAAATGCCAGCATTGTGGAAAATGTTTTTCTTCGAAGGGAGACTTAGTGAGACACCAGAGAGTCCACACAGGAGAGAAGCCATACAAATGCCAGCATTGTGG
>JACSCI010000121.1:4629-14658 GCA_016801065.1 Sceloporus tristichus | reverse complement strand
CAGAGAGTCCACACAGGAGAGAAGCCATACAAATGCCAGCATTGTGGGAAATGCTTTTCTCGGCAGTCAATCCTACTGATACACCAGAGAGTCCACACAGGAGAGAAGCCATACAAATGCCAGCATTGTGGGAAATGTTTTTATTGTAAGTCAAACCTATTGACACACCAGAGAATTTACACAGGAGAGAAGCCATACAAATGCCAGCAGTGTGGAAAATGCTTTTCTTGGAGGTCAGGCCTATTCAGACACCAGAGAGACAACACAGGAGAGAAACCACACAAATCCAAGAAGTGAATGAACATTATTTTTGTAAAGATGGAATACAAAAATATTTTTTCAATCCAGTGGTGCTAAAAAGCCCTTATGAGTTTATTTGTACAGTTTTTCTGTCCATATGTCTGTTTATGTTTTAAAGTTATGTTTTGTTAAGTTTAGGTTTTAATTGCTACTAGTATAGATAATTGCTTTGGGTTATAAATTTGGCTGGGGATTATGGGTCATGGTTTGGTTTAGTTTAGTTAGATGGGAGGCTGGGATTTGTTGTGGCTGGCTAGAATAGCAATGAAAGCATTCAGAATTTGTGGGATGTTGGCTGAAGAAAGTTGGGGACCAGTAGTAAGAGAAAGGGAGCTAGCTTCTTTGAATGTCTGGGGCAGGGAGAGATTGTGCGTGTGAGAAGGATGGCAAAGTGGGGCTGGTTAATAATGGGGATAAATGGTGGGGATTGTAGGTGGGGGCTAGGTTTGATAGAAGGTGGAGTTTTAGGTTTTGGGGTTTCAATATATTCTTTGGTTTGGGGAGGGCAGTTCTGGCTTAAACACTGAATTCTTGACTATGTGTTTTCAATAAAGTTCTTTGTTATTTCAACACACTGGACTCTTTGATGCAAAGAAGTTGTGAATTTGCACAAAACTCACACTTTCTTCTCTCCTCAGTCCTCAGCTCCATTCCCAACCATAAGAACAACAAAGGCAAACACACACGAGATACGAGCCGACTTGGATGCCAGCATAATATAATAAGAAAAGATTTATTTCTAGCCTGCTCCATGAAGGAGAAACTGGGCTGGTTATAACAATAAAATACATCAAGGTCACAATAAATCCAAAAGAAATCAATCCCTATGCCTACCCCCCTCCCGATCCCAGTACTAAAACTGGATTAAACAATGAGAAAATGCAGAGATGAACTCAGAGTAATCTTGGAAGCTTGTGAGTAGATAGACAAACTGGGAGACTGGAGCTTTGCCAGGAAACACAGCTGCTAGATTAAAGCGCCGAAGGCTGGCTTTTCTCCAGAGAGGCACTGTTTATTTTTGGTTGCAAAACATACACGAGAGCTAGACCAACACCATCCACCAATTACAAAACCCACACTGTACAATGATGATTTGAGCTTATATACACTTTTGCCATGTGGCAATCTAGCTCAACCCCTTCTTGAACAATTTCATGTGTTACCTGGATTACTGTCAACCATTCCAGATGACACAGCATATTTCCATAAGTGCTATGCGCTCTCTGGCACACTCCGCCACAATCTTGGACAATCACCTGCTGTCTGGAGCCACAGCTTCAACCAATTCCTGGTTAAGAGCAGCGAGTGTCCATTAGCTTCTCTGCCACATCTGAACATTTTCAATGCTGCTCCATACCTCAACAATAAAAACAGTAAAACAGTAAAAACATTTGATTAAAATGGCTGTCCAGTAACTCTGTGAATAAGATCATACTGGATCAATTTGAATCTGTGAGTACTGAGGATGTGGACAAGCTCCTTGGAAGTGTGAAGAAGACAACTTGCCCTCTCAACCCTTGCCCTTCATGGCTGATCTTCCAAGGCGGAGATGTTTTGAGGACTCACCTGAGATATATCATAGATGCATCTCTTAGGGAGGGCTATTTTCCATCTTGCTTAAAAGAAGCAATGATACGACTGCTTCTGAAAAAGCCCTCCCCAGATCCCTTGGACATGAAGAATTACAGAGCAGTCTCCCGTCTTTCATTTCTCTTCAACTCCAAATGGTCTTGGATGAAACAGATTACCTAGATCCATTTCAACCTGGCTTCAGGATGGGATACACAGTCAAGATTGCTATGCTCACCTTAGATGATCTCCACTTGAGTATCGAAAGGGGAAGTGTGACCCTGTTGATGCTTTTGGACCTCTCAGTGGTTTTTGATACTATTGACCATGGCATCCTTCTGGAACGCCTGAGGGAATTGGGGATCAGGAGCAGTGCATTGCAATGGTTCCGGTCCTATTTCTCAAGCAGATTCCAGATGGAGATGCTTGAGGACAGTTGCTCCTCTAAAAGGATCTTAAATCCAGCATTCCCCAGGGCGCCTTCCTATCGCCAATGCTATTCAACATCTACATGAAACCGCCAAGAGAGTTCATCCGGAGGCATGGGGCGGGTGCTATCTGTATGCTCATGACATCCAGAGATATCTCAGTGTCAACAAAAGAAGGCATCTCTCCTCTGAATGAATGTCTTCAGGCAGTAATGGGCCGGATGAGGAAAAACAGATTTAAACTGAATTCAGATGAAATGGAGGTGTGTATTGTTGGAGGTCCTATTCTTGGTATGGAGGTCTGTCAACCAGTCCTGGATGGAGTCACATTTCCCCTAAAGGATTGTGTTTGCAGTTTGGGATACGTCTATCCAGTTGTCAGCTCAGATAGATGTAATGGCCAAGAGTGCTTGTTATCATCTTTGATTGATATGCCAACTGCGTCCATTCCTGGAACCTGAAGACCTAAAATCTATGGTGCATGCGCTGGTAACCTCACGTCTTGACTTCTGTAATGTACTCTACCCTTGTATCAAGTCCAGAAACTTCAACTAATGCAAAATATGGCAGCCAGAGTGGTCACTGGTAAATCTAGACGTGACCATATCACACCTATTCTAACGTCTCTTCACTGGCTGCTCATTAATTTCCGGGGACAGTACAAGGTCTTGGTTATAACCTTTAAAGCCCTTCATGGCTTGGGTCCAGCTTACTTACGGGATCTCCTTCTCCCATACAATCTGCCCCACATATTGAGGTCCTCCAGTAAAAGCTTACTCCAGCCAACTATAACAAGGCTCTCTGCAGTTACCCTGAGGACCTTCTCTTCTGCCAGTTTATGGAATAGCCTCCGGAATAGATCTATCACCCGTCTTGAAGACTTTAAAAAGGTGATCAAGACGTATATCTTCTGGCAGGCCTTTCCAGATTAACATTACAGCAATCTCCAATTAATTTAATCAATTGTTCAAATACTGTTCTAACTGCCTCTGCTCTATTTTTAATAATTATTTTAATAATTGTTTAAGAATTTAATTGTATTTTAAGGTGGATGGGAGGAATTGGGAGAGTTTTGGACAGAACAATGATACGTTGCTATTGTATTTTACTGATTCTTTTGATCTGTTTGGAGAAGCGCAATAATAATAATAATACAACGATAAATAAGCAAGGCAATATGATTAAATTAAAAACATTAGAAGAAATAAGAGAAGAAGATAAACAATGTAATTGGCTTATTTTCAGGCAAATAAGAGAGAAGTTTTTGTTGGATATGAAAACATATGGAATAGAAATAATTAGTACAGAAATACTAGGAAATGTGCTTTCTATCGGGAAAGGTTCACTTGTGGGGAGATTGTATACAATCCTGTTAAAACATTTTATGGAATCTGAGGTGGTTAAAGAAAACATGGTTCAATGGCCCAGAAATCTTGGACACAATATTGAGATGGAAGAATGGGAGTTAACCTGGAAAAGGAGGATAAAATACACAGCTTCCCAAGCCCTAAGGGAAAACTACTACAACGTATTTTTTCCATGGTATCTGAAACCTGGAAATATACATTAAACATCTTAGAATTTTTCTGATGGGTGCTGGATGTACGGAAATGAAAATGGCACATTTTTCCATCTCTGCTGGTCCTGTGTCAAAGTGAAAGAATACTGGAATATAGTACATTGTATAATAAGACTGGTAGAAGACGAGGATAAAGTGATGGACTATATCAAAATGATGGAAGATTTAAAGGGATTCATAGATTCATAGATTCATAGAAATGGAACAGACCCCAAAGGCCATCCAGCCCAACCCCATTCTTCCATGCAGGAAATCTCAATCAAAGCATCCTTGACAGATGGCCTTCCAGCCTCTGCTTAAATACCTCCAAGGAAGGAGACTCCACTATACTCCAAGGAAGAAGTGTGTTCCGCTGTCGAATAGCCCTTACTGTCAGGAAGTTCCTCCTAATGTTGAGGTGGAATCTCTTTTCCTGGAGCTTGCATCCATTGCTCTGGGTCCTAGTCTCTGGAGCAGCAGAAAACAAGCTTGCTCCCTCCTCAATATGACACCCCTTCAAATATTTAAACAGGGCTATCGTATCACCTCTTAACCTTCTCTTCTCCAGGCTAAACACCCCCAGCTCCCTAAATCTATCTTCATAGGGCATGGTTTCCAGACCTTTCACCATTTTGGTCACCCTCCTTTGGATGTGCTCTAGTTTCTCAACATCCTTTTTGAATTGTGGTGCCCAGAACTGGACACGATATTCAAGGTGGGGCCTGACCAGAGCAGAATAGAGTGGCACTATTACTTCCCTGGATCTGGACACTATACTTCTATTGATGCAGCCTAAAATTGCATTAACCTTTTTAGCTGCTGCATCTTACTGTTGACTCATGTTCTACTTGGACTTCCAGATCCCTTTCACACGTAGTTCCTTCAGCCAGGTGTCTCCCATCCTACATCTGTGCATTTCATTTTTCCGCCCTAAAACTACAGTACCGCCGGGGGGGGGGGAGGGAAACGTAGTGAACAAACCTTCTCTTTCCACTGTATAACAAACTCCAGGAGAACATGGTCCCTTCCACCTAATGATCCCACCACCTGCACCCCATTAATTAAGTCTTCCCTGTTGGTTAGTATCAGTTCTAAAGTAGTTGACCCCCTTGTTGCCTCTTCCATCTTTTGGACCATGAAATTGTCTTCCAGGCAAGTGAGGAATTTGCTAAACCTTGAGGATTTGGCTGAGTTTGAATTCCAGCAAATACTAGGATACTTGAAGTCACCCATCACTACTAGACTCCTACAATAACGTCCCTGTTTTTTCTCTCCCCTTTAATTTTTATCCAGATGCTCTCCATCTGGCTTCCAGTTTTGGTGCCCTGGATCTCTTCACTGGTGTAAATATCCCTGACATATAATGCTATTCCTTCCCCCTCCTGTTTGGCCTGTTTCTCAAAAAGGTTATACCCCTCTATTTCCACATTCCAATCATGAAACTCATCCCACCAGGTTTCAGTGATGACTATTATATCATATTTGCTTTCTTATGCTAGGAGTTCAAGTTCATCTTGCTTATTTCCCATGCTCTGTGCATTAGTGTAGAGACATCGCAGACCATGTGTCCACTTTACTTGCTGCCTGTGCAAGATTTTTTGCCTCCCACTGTTGGGTCCTTGCACTCTTTAACCTCTATGACAGTTAATGCTCCTTACCTGATGCACTGAGACTGTTAAATTGTGATCTCAGGCTGAGGTTATTTCCCTGAAGGATTGAGAGTGGCCCATTGTGACTTCAGGCTGATACTCTTTCCCAGAAGAATGGAAAGTGGCCCATTGTGACCGAAGGCTGATGCTCCTTGCCTGAATAATTGAGACGGTACTATTGTGACTTCAGGGTGGTGATCTTTACCTGAAGAATTTAGACTGGCCCATTGCAACCTCAGGCTCATGCTGCTTTCCTGAAGGATTGAGACTGGCTCATTTGAACTCAGCCCCATGCTCCTTTCCTGAAGGACTGAGACTGGCCCATTGTAACTTCAAGCTGATGCTCCTTGCTGGAAGAATTGATATGGAAATATTGTGACTTAAGGCTTGTGCTCCTTACCTGAAGGATTCAAACTGGCCAATTGCGACCTCAGGCTTATTCTCCTTGCTTGAAGGATTAAGATGAGACCTTTGTGATCAGATACAGATTTTGCTTGCCTGAAGGATTGAGAATGGACCATTGTGATCTCAGCCCAATGCTCCTTGCCTGAAAGATTCGGAGGGGACTATTATGAGTTCAGGCTGGTGCTCCTAGAATGAAGAATTGAGACAGTACTATTGTGACTTCAAGGTGGTGCTCTTTACCTGAAGGATTTAGACTGGCCCCTTGCATTCACAGGCTGATGCTCCTTGCCTGAGAGATTGAGACTGGCTCATTGTGACTTCAGCCTCATGCTCCTTGAATGAAGAATTGAGACGGTACGTCAGGATAGTGCTCTTTACTTGAAGGATTTAGACTGGCCCCTTGCAACCTCAGGCTGATGATCCTTGCCTGAAGGATTGAGTCAGGAGAATTGTCAACTACAGACAATTCTTACCTGAAGGATGGAGACTGTCCTATTGTGACTTCAATCTGATGCTCCATTTTGAAGGATGGAGACTGTCCTATTGTGACTTCAATCTGATGCTCCTTACTTGAAGGATGGAGGCTGTCCTATTGTGAGTTCAGTCTGATGCTCCTTACCTGAAGGATGGAGACTGGTCCATTGCAGCCTCAGGCTGAAGCTCCTTACCTCAAGGATTGTTTTCTAATTTTCTAATTTGCTTTTAAGTTTGCAATACCATCTTCTAAGTACATCCTCTGCAGCAGTTTTCAACAACAAATTATGCACATTGATACTTTGCCTCTAAGAGCCCATGGTTCTGGAGTTAAACCAATACGGCAACAGGTACACTACATTATTAATTCCTTTAATTAATTCTTGATGCTTATTTTATCTACTGTAATACTTTGCCTTAAATCTTATAACTCTCATTTTCATTCCTTTTTCCCATTTCTTCCTGAATTGTTGTTCCATTTTTCCATTTATAACCATAGTTTCTTTGTCGATTATAGATAAAATCATGAAATTCTTTCCTTCAAGTGTCTCACGTATATCAAGGGAGCTGTGGCGACTAGGTACAAAACGATGCCTTCCTCTTCTTGGTCCAATTTGCCTTTTATGTCTTCCGTAATATTTAGTAGAAATAATTTTGGATTAAATTTAATTTCCTTTTGCATAATGTCCTGAATTTTAGCATGTATCGCCTTCCAAATTGGGTCGCTTCAGTACATTCCCCCCACATATGATAATATCTGGCGTTAGGTTGTTTGCATTTCCAGCCATCACTGTCCTTACTTCCCCCAATCTTGGCTAGTTTGGATGGAGATATGTGCCACCTATAGTATAATCTATAATAATTGTCTATTAAATGGGCACTTTTGGTGAGTTTTAGGTTTTTCATCCCTATTTTCTCCCAACTCTCTAGTGTCATTTGGCAGCCTGTGTCCTGCATCCATTTTACCATATTTAACCAATTCTTCCTTCAATTCTATATCTAAGAGTATCTTATATATTTTGGTTATCGGGTTTTTTGTTTTTTGTTTCGTTTACTTGGGATAGAAGTTTATCTAACTCATTTGTTTCCTTTTCAGTTCCTACAACCTTAATATCCTTTCTAAACCATTCATTGATTTGGTGGTGCTTTAAGCAACATAATTCTATTCCTTCTTTCTTTCCTTCTTTTATTGTTTTCACCTTTCCATCTTCCCCATTTTTAATTAAAATATCTTTATAGGTGATCCATTTCCCTTTGTTACATTTCTCTTCTTTATGGAAAGCTTCTAGTATAGAACTTCATCTTGTTATTGTGTGTGTGTGTGTGTGTACACGCATATATATATATATATATATACACACATACATACACACACACACACACACACATATAATTTTTGTGCCAATTTTTAAATAATGCTTTCCTTATTAGATGTTTATTGAAAATGTTATAGTTTGTGACACCTCCTTAACTCAAATATGCATGCCATCCTCTTTCCAGACCATCACCTTCTAAAACTAGTAGTCTTTTTTCTCTTCCATTTACCCAGTCCTTAATCCATGTAAATGCACTTGCATTATAATATGTTTTCAAGTTTGGAAGACCCATTCCTCATTTTTCTTTCAAATCTTGGAGCGCTCTCATTTTTATCCTGGGCTCTCTGCCTTGCAAAATAAATTATTGCAAATCTTTAGACCAGACATTAAAGGGTTTGTTTGTTGAAATTATAGGGATGGTCTTAAATGAAAATAACATTTGTCTGAAGGATTGAGACTGGCCCATTGTGACTTCAGGCTGATTCTCTTTGACTGAAGGACTGAGACGGGACTATTGTGACTTTAGGCTGTTGCTCCTTGCCTCAATCCTTCTGGATTGAGACTGGACTATTGTGACTTCAGACTTGTGCTCCATACCTGAAGCATTGAGACTGTTCCACCGTGTTCTCAGAATTATAGAATCATAGAATCATGGAGTTGGAAGAGATCACAAGGGCCATCCAGTCCAACACCATTCTGCCATGCAGGAACTTTCAATCAAACCATCCCCGACAGATGGCCATCCAGCCTCTGTTTAAAGACCTCTAAGGAAGGAGACTCCACTACACTCCAAGAAAGTGTGTTCCACTATCAAACAGCCCTTACTGTCAGGAAGTTCCTCCTAATATTAAGATGGAGTCTCTTTTCCTGTAGCTTGCATCCATTGCTCCGGGTCCAAGTCTCTGGAGCAGTAGAAAACAAGCTTGCTCCCTTCTCAATATGGCACCCCTTCAAGTATTTAAACAGGGCTCTCATATCACCTCTTAACCTTCTCTTCTCCAGGCTAAACATCCCCAGCTCCCTAAGTCTTTCTTCATAGGGCATGGCTTCCAGACCTTTCACCATTTTGGTCACCCACCTTTGGTCAGTCTCTAGTTTTTCAACATCCTTTTTGAGTTGTGCTGCCCAGAACTGGTCACAGTATTCCAGGTGGGGCCTGACCAGAACAGAATAGAGTGGCACTGTTACTTCCCTGGATCTAGACACTATGCTTCTATTGATGCATCCTAAAATCACATTGGCCTTTTTAGTTGCCGAAAAGCACTGTTGACTCATGTTCAACTTGTGGTCTACTTGGACTCCGAGATCCCTTTCACGTGTAGTTTCATTCAGCCAGCTGTCCCTCGTTCTATATCTGTGTATTTAATTTTCCCACCCTAAGTGCAGTACCTTACATTTCTCCGTGTTGAAGATTATTTTAATAATAATAATAAAATTTATTTATATTTTCCCGCCTCTCCCAGATGGATTTTGTTAGCTTTGGACCAGCTTTCTAGTCTATTCAGGTCATTTTGAATTTTGATCCTGTCCTCTGGGTTATTAGCTACTCCTCCTAATTTGGTGTCATCTTCTAATAGGATAACTATCCAAGTCCTTGGTAATGATGTTGAATAGCACTGGGCCCAGGAGACAACCCCACTGGACACCCCACTGGTCACTTCTCTCCAGGATGAAAAGGAGCCTTTGGGTTTGAGCAACCTTTGGGTTCAGCCGGTCAACCAATTAGAAATGTATGTAGCTTGTTTCATTTTTTGTTTTATATACTGTTTAATTTGGTTAACTGCTATTAAGGGGCATAGCTATGAGATTCTATGATATGGGATGCACTATAAACCTTTTAATAAATGAACAGGTATTGCAATCCTATACATTCATATTATCAAATATAACTCCAGAGAATGTTAGCCTTTTGGATGCCACAAGGTTCATCTCTTTCTTCAGAGCAAGAAGCAACACTTCAGCTGCCTTCTAGAAGATAAAGCAAAAAGGCTCCCAAAACAACTTGAAGCCTTGGGCAAGTCTCACTCTCTCAGCCTCAGAGGATGGCCATGGGAAACCCACTCTGAAGAAACCTGCCAAGAAAACCCCTTCAGAGACTCCCATAAGGTCACCATAAGACCTGGAAACAACTGGAAAGCAGACCCCAAGAACAGCATTGGGAAATGGGTAAAGTGTAATGACTGGGCTCCAGTCAATGGAGGTCTTCTTCAGGCAGAAAAGGGAGGTTTATGCAAATGCAGAATGACATCACTGCTACGGAAGGCTCTCTTGACCAATCAGAGAGCAAGATGAAGGTTCTTCTGGAAGCTTCCGTGAGAAGGAGATATAAG
>JACSCI010000120.1:38423-58307 GCA_016801065.1 Sceloporus tristichus | reverse complement strand
TTAACATGGGACTTCGGGGAAAGCTTGATGAAATAGAAAGGTTTTCAATCTCTTTTTAAAGAGATCTAAAGTGGAAGTGGCACGGAGATCCTCTGGAAGGGTGTTCCAGATCCCAGGTGCCGAGATGGAAAAAGCTCTCTGTGAGGTTGACTTATATCTGGAGGAAGGGATTTTCAGCAGATCCTTACCAGATGACCTGAGAGTGCGGGGCGGATTATATGGGAAGAGGCGGTCCTCCAGGTACCCTGGGCCCAAGCCATTTAGGGCTTTATAGGTCATAACCAACACCTTGTATTGTGCCCGGAAGCGAACAGGCAGCCAATGAAGGTCTTTCAGAATCGGTCTTATGTGGTTGGCCCTGGAACATCCAGAGACCAACCTGGCTGCCATATTTTGAACGATTTGAAGCTTCTGAGTTTGGTACAAGGGTTGCCCCATGTAGAGCGCATTGCAGAAATCCAATCGAGAGGTTACCAGAGCATGTACCACAGTTTCAAGGTCCCCCTGGTCGAGGTAGGGTCGCTGCTGGCGTATCAGTCGAAGCTGATAACAGGTGCCCCTGACCGTCGCATCCACCTGAGAAGTCAAGTGGAGCGACGAATCCAGGAGCACCTCCAGACTGCGGACTGTGTCCTTCAGGGGAAGCGTGAACCCATTCAGGACAAGTGGACAAATTACCTCACCCCGACCAGGAGAGCCTATCACAAGTACTTCCATTTTCTCTGGATTCAGACTGACTTTGTTTTCCCTCATCCAGCCCATTACCAACTCCAGACAAGCATTTAGAGGAGAGATGCCAGCCCTAGTCACTGCATCAGTCGGAGACACAGAGAAACATATTTGGGTGTCATCAGCATACTGATAACACCGCGCCCCGTGTCTCCGGATGATCTCACCCAGTGGTTTCACGTAGATGTTAAATAGCATGGGGGACAGAATGTCTCCCTGAGGGACACCAGATATAAGTGCCCTCCTGTTGGAGCACACGTCCCCCAGCTGCACCATCTGGGACCGACCCAAGAGGTAGGAACGGAACCACTGGAGTGCAGTGCCTCCGATTCCCAACTCCCCCAGGCGTTCCAGAAGGATACCATGGTCGATGGTATCGAAAGCCGCTGAGATGTCCAAAAGCAGTAACGGACACGCTTCCCCTGTCCATGCCCAGACGTAGATCATCAACTAAGGCAACCATGGCCATCTCAACTCCATAGCCCGCCTGGAAGCTGGTTTGAAATGGGTCTAGAAAATCTGTTTCTTCCAAGATCCCATGAAGCTGGAGAGCAACCGCTCTCTCGATCACCTTCCCCAGGAAAGGCAGCAGTGATACCGGTCGATGGTTATTCCAGGATAGGGGGTCCAGGGAGGGCTTTTTTAGCAATGGTTTTACTATTGCTGTCTTTAGACTTGATGGAAATTGTCCCTCCCTGAAGAATGAATTAATTATACAGCGGAGCATGGAAGTAACTGCCGTTCCTCCTTGGGCTGCCAACCATGAAGGACAGGGATCGAGAGAGCAAGTCGTCTTCCTTACGCTTTGAAGAATTTTGTCCACTTCCTTGGCACTCACAAACTCAAAGTGATCCACAGGGTCTCTGGATACCTCTCTTATAGGTTCTGGCAAAATACTGGCGTCGAGATCAGCCCTCAGCTGAGAGATTTTATCCGCGAAGAAGTTGTTAAATTCATCACAGCAGGCTATCGATGGTTCTAAAATAGGGTTCAGGGGAGAGGGCAGTTGAGTCAGCCTTGTAGTTGAGTAACCAACACCTTGTACTGTGCCTGGAAACGAATAGGCAGCCAGTGTAGAGATTGTAGGATGGGTGTTATTCGGTCACTCCTATTTTTTCCGGCAACCAGCCTGGCTGCCATATTTTGCACTAGTTGAAGTTTCCGGACTAGGCACAAGTGTAGCCCCATGTAGAGTGCATTACAGAAATCAAGTTGTGAAGTTACCAGTGAATGTACAACAGTTTCTAGGTCCTTTACTTCCAGGAAAGGGTGCAGGTTGACCCTTGGAGAGAGGTACGGCCATGGAGGGGAGGGGGATCCAAAGGTAAAAAGGGCTTTGAGGAGCCCCCTTCCTCCTGGAAAGTGAGGCAGAGGAGAGACCCTCCCTTCTGATGCCTCTTTTGGGGGAGATTTTTGTGCCAAATAAAGAGCATCACACAGCATAGGCTTCAATAGCATTAGAAAAACATGGGGGGTATCTCTGGGGGAGGGAGTATGTCTGGGGGGGGGAGAAGAGATGTAGAGGCCAAATCCAAGAGGAGGGAGATGGGGGAAACAACTGACACCCCCCTGGCAACCTGGGAACTTGGCTTGAAGGCCCACAGGATTAGGCACCCCCACACATACATACCTTTCCCTTCACAACAACCTTGCGGAGAAGGACCAGTAGAGAGACCCTCAGCCCCAGAAAGAATGTCCCCCTGGGGGGCCTTGGACCCCCCTCAAAGATATCTAGGTTAAAGGAAGAGAATGAAGGAGTGAAGGAGTGAAAGTGCCAAGGGAAGAGAAGCATAGAGGGACAGTTAAAGGGGGGAGGGAATCTGGGACATGACTCAGGCATCTTCCCCCAGGAACTCAATATTAGAGCCTTCCACCCCTCACTGTGATGCTTTAAATGACCATTTCACAGATAACATCTCTCAGATAAGAGCTGAATTGGACGCTGGCGTTATTGGAGAGGTTTTGGATGAGGTGTCCAGTGACTCACTGAATATGCTGTTTAAATGACACATGTATCTTAAGAGTCCAGAAGCTGCACCAAAGCTACCCCCCAGTCCATAGGACTGGAGCATGGCTTTGGTGTGGCTTCTGGTATCTTAGGACGCATGCAACATTTAAACAGCATATCTCCAAAGTGATCCGAAGCAGATTTATTTTGGCCTGTCTGTTCAGGCCCTTAAGTTGCTTAAAAGAAGCGGAGGCACGGCCACTTCTGAAAAATCCCTCCCTAGATCCCTTGGACATGAACAATTAAAGACCGTTCTCCCATCTTTCATTTCTAAACAAGGTGGTTGAGAGGGCAGTTGCTCTTCAACTCCAAGCAGTCTTGGATGAAACAGATTGTCTAGACCTATTTCAAACTGGATTCAGGACCGGATATGGAGTCGAGACTGCTATGGTCACCTTAGTAGATGATCTCCACTTGAGTACTGATGGGGAAGTGTGACTCTGCTGGTGTTTTTGGACCTCTCAGTGGCTTTCAGAACCATCAATCATGGTATCCTTCTGGAACGCCTGAGGGAATTGGACATCAGGAGCAATGCAATGCAGTGGTTCTTGTCCTATTTCTTCAGTAGATTCCAGATGGTGATGCTTGGGGACAGTTGGTCCTCTAAGAGGGAGATTAAATCTGGTGTTCTCCAGGGTGCCATCCTGTCCCAAATGTTGTTTAACATAAACATGAAACTGCTGGAAGAGTTCATCTGGAGGCATGGAGTGGGGTGCTATCAGTACGCTGATGACACCCAACTATACCTCTTCATGCACCAGACCTCAGTGTCAGCTAAGGAAGGCATCTCCCCTCTGAATGAATGTCTTGAGAAAGCAATGATCTAGATAAGGAAAAACAGAATGAAACTGAATCCAGATGAGACGGAGCTGCTCGTTGTTGGAGATCCTAATCCAGATATGGAGGTTTGTCACCTGCAATCCATCTGTGGATGGGGTCACACTTCCCCTAAAGGACTGTGTTTGCAGTTTGGGGGTGCTCCTGGATCCATCGCTCCAGACGTTGGCTCAGATAGATACGATGGCCAGGAATGCCTGTTATTAGCTTCAGTTGATACGCTAACTGCACCCCTTCCTGGAACCTGAAGAGCTGAAAACTATAATGCATACACTGGTAATATCCCCCAACCCTGAGGCCAGGCCATCAATAACAGAGCAATACACAGATTAACATGGGAATCACTTCTCCTTACCCAGGATCACACAGTGTGTGTGTGTGTGTGTGTGTGTGTACCCTTTCTCTTCCAGATCAGCATTTTCTAAAGATGGCAGCCACAGATATCAGCGAAACATCAGGAATAAACTCTTCTAGAACATGGCCACATAGCCCAAAAAAGTACTCCTGGTTTGATTATTATTTTTTTAGCCAGACTCAAAATAGACCCGTTGAAGAGCTTCTCTTTGATACTTGAACCTCTCAACTTGTGCATATGGAAGATATTACACATTATACTATTTCTAGATGAAATGAGATTCAACCATAACAGGTGGAACTGACTGGATAGAAGTCAAATTGGGGGAAATGTTTATAATGGAGTCTCAAAAATGTAATAATAACAATTTATTAAGCTTTCCACTGCTATTTATAATTTTCCTGGAGGTACTGTTAAACAAAATAAGAGAAGATTAATCAATTGAAGGATTTAAACTGAAGGGGGAAGAGTATAAATTAGGTGCGTATGCAGACGATTTGGTCCTGACTATTTCAAATTCAGAAGAGAGCACTGAACATATTTTAAAAATATTAAAGAAATTTGGAAAAGTAGCGGGTTATTGTGTAAATATAGAAAAAACAAGCATTTTGACGATGAATCTGAATAAAGAAGAAAGGAAGTCCCTACAAGAAAAATCAGGTTTCAATACAGTTAAATCAGTAAAATATTTAGGGGTAATATTAATATCAAAAATATAGAATTATTTAAGGACAACTATGAAACGATGTGGAAAGGTATCAAATTAGATTTGGAAAAATGGGCTAAATTACATATTTCGTGGATGGGTAAGATAGCAATAATTAAGATGGCGGTGCTTCCCAAATGTTTATTTTTATTTCAAACTCTCCCAATAATTGGCAATGACTTGACTTTTAAGAAATGGGAAAAAGAAATTTCTAAGTTTATTTGGGATAGGAAAAAAGCAAGAATAAAAACAAAAGTACTACAAGACTCAGTGGTTCGAGGGGGTCTTGCCCTCCCGAATTTAAAATGGTATTACCATGCCTGTGTGTTGGATTGGGTATTGGACTGGGTTAAACTTCCAAATAAAAGAATAATACATTTGGAAAAAATGGATTTAAAATTTGGGATTCACAGATACTTATTCTACAACAAGATTAAGATAGACGCAAATTTTAATAATCACATAATCAGGAGAATCCTTTAAAGAATTTGGAATAAATACAGGAATAAATGGTGTCCCCAATTACCACTTTGGACCTCGTCTAATGAGGCACTATTTAAGAGAGAGGAATTGAAAATAAAATCCCTGGGTGACATATAAGGATATCTCTAAACTTCAAGAATGGGAGAGAGTTATGAAAACGCAGGAAGAGTTGATTGAAGAAGGCTTCTCTCTCATGCAACTGGTTCACCTACAGACAGTTGAGGGAGAGATTTCTAATGGATATTAAGGTGGAATTGGTTCGGTCGAGAGAGAATCAGAAAAAATAATAGAAGACCCCACAAAACAAATTTCTAAATTATACAATTTAACTAGAAAGTATGAATTAGAACAAGAAACAGTCAAGGAATTTATGATGAAGTGGGCACAAGATTTGAAGGAACAGATTCAATTGGAACATTGGGAAAATTAAATATACACAAAGTGTAATGTTAAAAGAAAATGTATACAGAACAATGTTTAGGTGGTATTTAACACCATATAAAATATCAAAAATGTGTTGGAAATGCAAAACAAAAGTAGGAACATACTTACACTGTTGGTGGGGCTGTAGTAATTCAGAAAAATATTGGAGGAAGATACATAAAGAGACTGGAAAAATAATTAAGATTAGAGAAAAAGCCGGACCTAAGCTGTATCTCTTAAACTTGACAGACACTTTAGATTTGGATAAAGAAAATGAAAAAATGCTTTTCTTTCTGATCGTGGCGGCAAGAGTATAATTCGCCAAATATTGGAAAGTTGAGGAAAGTCCGACGATAGATGAATGGAGACTGAAAGTCATGGATTATTTAGAGATGGACAAACTGACTACACTACTCAGGAAAGGCACCTTGAATAAATTTTACAAAGTATGGAAACCTCGGAAGGAATACTTACAGAGAGAAAAAGCGGTTACAATACAGACGGGGCTTGAAGTATAAGCGAACAGTATATGAAGGAGAAATTAGTTCCGGGGGGTAACACTCTAAAGGGGTAATTAAAGGAAGTTTAGGATTCCATATTAATAGAAAAGGATTCTATGGAAAGTCATAAAAGAAAAAAGATAGGAGCCAGTGGATGTAGTTTAGGAGGTAATGGAGGATAATGCTAATTAGCCTTAGGAAGAGATAGGTAGAATTAGATAATATAGTAGTATTCAAAGATAGATTGATGTGAGGAAAGATGTACATAATGTATATATCAGAAGTAATTTAGGATGGGTATGTTTTATTATCTGTTTTTTAAAAGGATCTGTAGATATCAATGATTGTAATTTCTCATAAATAAAGGATATTTGAAGAAATTTTAAAAAATTTCAGAAAGTTAACAAACCATGAGGAAATGCAAGAATATAGATCTATAGGCATTTCTATGTTGCATTTACTATTGTTGTTATTGGATTTAATATTGTGCTTATTCCTCTGCGATTGTCTATACAATATGATTCTAGATAGAGTATTAGAATAAAAAAGAAAAGGAGTAGACCCATTGAAATCATTGAGAGACATGAGTCCCACCCAGCCCTTCTCCCATTGACTTCTTTGGGAATGAAGAAGGCTGGGACCAACCCTAGGACTGCAATCCTGGCCCCATTTTCTTGAAGCTGAATCCCAGTGAAGTCTGGTGCAAAACACAGTGCTGAAATGAGGATGAAGATGATAAGACTCTTCCCTTGAAAACCAAAAGCCTTGTGGAACTTCAAAGACTAATAGAGGTCCAAATCACATGGCAGAAATAATCCACTTAGAGTTCACTTTAACTGCCTTTGTTCAGCAATAGACAGTCCTGGGGATTGTAGTTTACTGTGGCACCAGAGCTCTGTGACAAAGAAGGCTAAATGTCTCACAAAACTACAGTTCCCAGAATTCCCTAGCATTGAGCCAGGGCAGTGAAAGCAGTCCCAAACTGGAGTATTTATTCAGTGTGTTTTGGATCTGTTAGTCTTTGTTTTCACAAGGCTCTGTGGTTTTGTTGACAAGAGATTTATTATTGTTGTTGTTGCTGTTGTTGTTGTTATCCCATTAACCCCCCCCCATAAAGGTACACAACTCAGATTACAAATTTAAAAAAATATAATTAAAACATATGTAAGTTGTCATTAAAATAGAATTTAAAAGAATTAAACGAATTTAGGTCTCCCTCTGGAAGTGGAAGCAAAGGGACCTGAAAGTGACAAGAAATGAGAAGAAGGAGAAAGGGGAAAATGCTGAGGGGGATCTCCTTTCCTGGAGTTTGCACCCATTGCTCCGTCTCCCGGTCTCCTCCGCTGGGAGGAAGGGAGAGTGTGGAATTCTGGGAGAGGCTGGCAGTTGTCTTGGAACCTGAATAGGGTTCTAGAAGGCAGGTGGGTTTGACTGTTGGCTGGTTTGAGAAAAGGGCTCCTTCTGGATTTTCTTGGCAGGAAAGGGAAGGTGAGGACCCCCAAATTTGGTTCCTATGTGAGAATGATGACTGAAGGGGGAACAGCCCCCATTTTGGAGTCAGTGATGGTTCTTCTTTGGGGAGTTAGCCTTGGAAAGGCCTCTTTCCTCCCAAAAAAGGCAGTAAGGCTCCTAGGGCTGCCAGGCCTCCTTTCTCCACTTGGGAGTCTCCATGGGGCCATGAGATTTCAGAGGGGGAATTAAAGGGAGGGTCTGCGTGTGTTTACATCTGAATATACATTTGCTTCTTTTCAGGAAAATGAAGGCTAGCTCTGGTGTTGAATCTCTTTGCAGATTCCTCACTGAAGGCTGAAACCTGGAGGAAGGGGCTCTGACTCTGTTTCCTTCATTGCATACAGTTGGTTCTCTTTCAACTGGGATGGACATCCTATAGCCCACCAGATATTGGCAGACTACAGCTCTCATCAGCTGGGGATTGGAGTACCCTGACACCTGAATTCCCATCCGTAGTTTAGGACTAAGCCTTTTGCGTAATCCCAACTAGAGGGGTTTTGTTTTTCTGTTGAAGAAAGAAGGAACAGAAGACCCTTTTCCAGTTCCTCTATTCTGTTCAGTTGGTTTCAGTCTAGAGCAGGAACGCTCAACGTGGCAGTCAGTAAGGGCCACAATTTTAAAGGCTGAACTTATTTGGGCCGCAGATAGGTGTTTAATGGCTCTCTTTCCAACTTTTCACTAGAAGGCAAGTGTTGACCCTTCCTCTGCTGCCAATGTCCAGCTCCTTTCCAGGAGAAAACTGAGCGGCAAAGGAGCCTTGAGGGGCAAGCATTGAGGTCTATAGTGTAAATGCAGACTGAAAGGAAGAAGTTGGAAGCATGAGCTTTTGTAGATTTGAGCTTACTTCCTCAGATGCATGAACTTTCAATTAGTCTCAGAGGTGCTATAAGGTGGGCAGAGGTTCCTTTGGCAGTGCCTCCCCCCAGCCTTCAGAGCCCCACATAGCTGCTGCCTGGTGGGACTCCAAAGGCACCACTGCTTCCTACCCCCAGGCCTTCAGAGTAAAGGAGAGGGAAAGGAATACAGGGAGGTGTCCCACTACTCCAACTTTATGCTACTTTCTTGTGGGGCCAGCCAGTGTGGCACAGTGATTTGAGCATTGGACTAGGACTCTGGAGACCAGGGTTGAATTCCCTGGCATAAGTCCCACCCCCCCCAAGGACTCAGGAGGCAGTGTGCATGTGAGGAGAGGGTGTGTGGGGGCCCTCAGAGTCCCATTGGGCAGAAGCCCCAGGGACTCAGGAGGGAGTGGGAGGAACCTTCAGAGCCCCATGGGAGCCTGAAGGCTTGGGGTCAGGGCCTGAGGAGGAGGAAGAGGAGGAGGAGGAGGAGTGTGAGGCAGGCAGAGGGAGGGAGCGAGGGTGAGAAGAAAATGGCTACTGGGGTCTGTTTTGCAAGGGTTATGGGGCTCAGTGCAGCTCTGCACAACATGCAGCCTTGACCATAGCCACCAACATCCTCCAAATCTTTGAGGGCCACCTGAAATCCTTTGGTGGGCCTTATGCAGCCCGTGGGCCATATGTTTTGCAGGCCTGCTCTAGAGCAACCCTAAGAACGAGGGACCTCCAAAATGCCTTGCTGTTCACTGGCTGAACAAGGTCTTGCAAGCTCAACTTTTTGGCTTTGTTGACTCAGTCCACCTGGAGTGCACTCTTTCCCTTTTCCTGCTGCCTCCTACCTTACAGACCATCATCTTTCTTTCAATGAGTCCTATCATGTCGCAGGGCAGTTAAACCAGTCCCAAACTGGGTTATTTCTGTACTGTCTTTTGGACCTCTTTTAGTCTTTGAGTTTTCATAAGGCTCTGTAGTTTAGAAGAGACTAATAATTATAAATATATTAAAAATAATGAATAGAAATAAAAATAGAATTAAATAACAATTAAATAATAAAAATTGGAAAAAAACATAAAAAGTAGACATTAAAATAGAATTACAACTGAATTGATCAAACTCAGCTCCCTTTCTGGAAAGTGTAAGCAAAGAGGCCTGGAAGGGACATTCAATGGGAAGAAGGGTGAAGGGGTAAATGTTGAGGGGGTCTCTTTTCCCTATAGAGACCCATTGCCTTCTCCCGGTCTCTGGAGGGGTCTGCTGGGGGGAGGGAGAGCATGGAATTCTGGGAGTGGAATTTTAGAGCTATGCCTAAAGTCCCATACACTCGATTTATTTGGTCTTCTAGGGAAGGTTGAGGCTTGATTTGCTCAGAGAGCCATTGAATAGATTGAGGGACTGGGATTCCAGACAATCAGGGCCAGGGATGGAGGGAGGGACTGGGATTCCAGCCAATGATGGCCCCTCAGAGTGTCCTCAGGAGGACTTCTTCTGTTCCTGCCTTTGTCCTTCTGTGGAAAATTAATTAAGGGAGAAAAAGATGACAAATGCAATGAACTATAAGGGAAGGTTATTGTGGGGGTATCGTTCCCCTTTTTGTTGATTTGTTTATAGTGGTGTTAATTCTGTGGAGAGTTTGCTTAATTGGGTTTTAGGAATAACCTTTTGAGGTCTTTACTTATGCTTTTGCATATTCTTTGGTCAGCATTGGTTTTAATTCTTGTTAGCCACCCCTGCAGTCCCAGGGCTGGGGAAAAGACAGAAGGTGGGTGGGTGGAAGAATGATGATGAAAGCAGAGGAGGAGAAGGATCCACTCTTCCCAGAGCCACCTCCAGCTCTGTCCTGTTTTGCCCTTGCAAGGCTAGCCAACCCTCAGTCCAGAATCTCAGTGTTTCAAGCACCGAGTGAAAAGGAGAAGGGATGGTTGTCTCACCAAGTCCTGTGTAGCAAAAGCAGTGGTGGTATAATCCAGTCATCATGAGGCTTCAGTCATTCCAGTCCATCAGGTTCAAAGGGGAAATCTGAGAGTCCTCCAGGTCCGAGCAGAATTCCAGGTAACAGGCATTCAGCCAACATTCAAGGCAAGAGCAAGGTGTCTCCCAAGCACCACTGATGGTTCTCAACCATGCTGGACCGAGGAAGGTGCTGGGATATTTCTAACCCATCTGGGTCTTGCATGTTCTAGCTGTTGGCTTCCTACTTAACCATAGAGAATGCCCTTGTCTCTCTTTTTCTTGGGGTCTCTCTGTGGGAGTAGGCCCCAGTCAATCTGGCTCAGGAAGAGGGAAACCTTGCTGCTGGGAACCTGACCCTGGGACTGGCTGCAGGCTTATCTCTGGAGGATCTGGACAGTGGCTGCAGCCCTGGCTTGTCCCTGGGATCTCAGCCTCCACCTCAGACTCAGAGGACAGGCCTGGCTCCTGGCGGCAGGGCATGGCAAGCCCTCACCTGGAGCGCCACCTTCATTTCAAACCCCAAAGGAGGAAAGTTCCCAGAGACCTTCCCTGCAGAGTCTTGTAGGGCCAATTGGCTGTGAGGTTTGAGGTGCTTCTGGTGAGATGCAGTTGTAGGGCAACACATTTGGAAGGCACCCATATCGTGAAGAGGAAGAGGGAGGGAGGTGCGGCGGAGAACAGGAGCCGGAATCACCTGTTCCTCTGGATAGAACTGGATTGCAGCTTCTAGCAAGCATGGCCAATGGTGAGGGAGAGTGGGAGTTGCAGTCCATCAACATCTGAAAATCTACCTGATTCCCATTCCTGTTGGAAAGGCTGGGTTGCTTTTAAGGAGTTTGTAGGGGGTGGCTTGCCCCCAAATTTGTTGGGCAATCAGCTCAGGACTGGCATCTCTGCCAGGATGATGTTCCTGCCACTCTCATGCTTGACCTCGCCTGAGCCAGGGAAGAGCTGCCACACTCAGAGGCATTCCTAGTATATTTGTGCAAATAATTCATCAATCATCCCTCTCTTCCAAAGCCTTTTCGGGTCCAGCGGAGCTGCTGGACAAGCAGAAGAGGGTGAGGCTCACTTTCTCTTCCAGACCCATAACTTCAGCACCCCTTCCCAGCAGCGCACTAAGTGATGCCCCCCGCACCCTCCTGACAATGCCCTTGGCCATTTTTCTGGCCTAGGCCAGTCAGGCACTGAGCCGTCTCCCTTCCTGATTTCTCATACCAAGGCCCTTATCAGATGAGTCTGGAACTGGGGGTCTTCTGCACTGGGCAGTTCGAATTCACGTTATTTCACACAATACCATCATACCTGGGAGTCCCTCCGTATTGGCATGATTCAAATTGGCCAATCCGCATTCGCGCGAAGTGCATTCAGTGCAGAATGTTTGGCCACACCGGTGCTCAACATGAGGATTGGCCGATTCGTATCGGCCCCCTCGCACATGCTCAGTGGTGCCCTGCATGGGTTGCAACCTTAAACGCTTCCGAGGTGAAAGGGGAGGTCACGTCATGACAGCCCGGTAAACAGCTGGAGAGCCAGCTCATGCACATTAACAATCGCGTTACAACGTGCCCTCTCTACATTCCTCTCTGTTTCCTCTCTACATTCCTGCTTGGTTTTAACGTTACCATGACCTTCCCTTGCAACAAATTAGCAATGCCCGGTTCTACGTGTGTGTGTGACAGTGTGTGAGTATGTATTCTGGGGTGGGGGGGGAGGAGCAGTTCCAGCGGCTGTCAAAGAGGCTGGATGGCCATCTAAGTAAATGGGGATGCTTTTTTCCTCCTCCTCCTCCCGGCTTGGGATCCAGCCCGGGCGGGGCCGCTAGAATCGCGGCGATCGCCGCCGTTCCAACTGCCTCCTCCTCCTCCTCCCGGCTTGAGAGGCAGCCTAGGCTGGCTCCCAAGCCGGGAGGAGGAGGAGGAGGCTGCTGGAACCGCGATTCCAGCGGCCCCCGCGCCTCTGCCCTGCCTGGGATGCAGCCAGGCATGCCTCTCAAGCCGGGAGGAGGAGGAGGAGGCCGCTGGAACCGCCCCCCCCCCCGCTTCCCTGGAACCGGCAAGAGGAAAGACCCACCGGAAGTAAAAATTGGAATCTGGGGGTCTTGCGATGGAATTCAGGACTGGGGAGTCACACCAGAGCCATTCGCACTGAGATCGAACAGAGCCCCAATCCAGGATATTGCCAATCCCCTTTTCAGCGCACTGGCCAACACGCTCCAAAAAGAGGAGCCAGTACGCATTCAGTTCGGCAACTCGCGCATTCACGTGAGTGCAGATTGGGCCATTCGAATGCTGGTATGATGGTATTGTGCGAAATAACGTGAATTCGAACCGCCCAGTGCAGAAGACCCCCAGTTCCACACTCATCTGATAAGGGCCCAAGTTATAGTTGGTGCCCTGCCTGAGGTTCTCTGGACAGTGCTAGAAGAAATGCTTGCCTTTGCGTGGAATGGGAATCTATGGCTTCAATAATCTTATTCAAGAAGAAGATGCGAAGATCCAGGGAAGTCAGTGAGCATGTGAAATAAAAGTACTGTCAGCCCTCGGTATACGCTGGGGTTTGGTTCCAGGACTCACAGTGGATGCCAAAACTGATGCATGCTCAAGTTACAGTGGACCCTTGTTATATGCTGGGGTTTTGTTCCAAGATCCCCTGTGTATTACAAAATCTGTGCATGTTCAAGTGTCATTCAATACAATGACATAGCAAAATGGTGTCCCTTATAAAAAATAATGGAAAATCAAGGTCTGATATTTGAAATTTATACTTTTTTTTTAACATTTTCAAACAGTGTATGCTTGAATCTGTGTATAAAAAAATCCCTGTATAAGAAGGGCAGACTGTACCTTAAATACAAGGGCATACTAAAATAGTGTCCCTTAAATAAAATAAAAAGAGTTACTTTTTGGAACTGATAAATTTTGAAAATATTTTCAAGGTCTGGATGCTTGAATCCATGGACAAACATCCGTGGAAATTAGCTGGGAAACAAGGCAGTCCCAGATTGCAAGCAGACCTCTAGAAATTCCCTCCACAGCTGGTCCAAAAACAGTCTAATTTTATGTTATCTAAGCAGAATGGCAGACCAGTCCATCTTCTGGGATTAAGCTGGAGCCACGTCTAGCCAGCAAGAAAGGTCTGAAAGAGAAACAGCATGGTGCCATGGACTGAGGGCTGGACTAGGACCGGGAGACCAGGATTCGAATCCTCACTCAGCCTTGGAAATCCACGGGTGAGCTTGCATATATCACACTCTCTCAGCCTCAAAGGAAGGCTCTTCTGAATAAATATGGACATAAAAGAGACCCCTACGACTAAGTATTATACAGTGGTTTGAGTATTGGCCTAGTACTCTGAGAAACCAAAGTTTACATCCCCACTCGGCCATAGAAACTCACTGGCTGCCCTTGGGCAAGTTACACGTTCTCAGTCTCAGAAGAAGGCAATGGTAGCAAGGTTTTTACCAGAGGACCTCAATGTGTGGGGCGGATTGTATGGGAGAAGGTGATCCCATAAGTAAGGTTATAACCAAGACCTTGTACTGTGCCCTGAAATTAATAGGCAGCCAATTAAGAGATTTTAATATAGGTGTGATATGGTCACCTCTAGATCTTCCAGTGACCACTCTGGCAGCCATATTTTGGATTAGATGAATTTTCCAGACTTGGTACAAGGGTAGCCTGGGTAGAGCGCATTACAGAAGTCAAGACGTGAGGTTACAAGAGCATGCATGATAGTTTTCAGGTCTACAGGTTCCAGGAAGGAGCGCAGTTGGCATATCAACCAAAGCTGATAACAGGCACTCCTGGCCATCGCATCTATCTGAACTCACATCTGGAGCAACGGATTCAAGAGCACACCCAAACTGCAAACACAGACCTTTAGGGGAAGTGTGACCCCATCCAGGACTGGTTGACAAACGTGGATTAGGATCTCCATCAAGTACCTTGATCTTATTTGGATTCAGTTTGAATCTGTTTCTCCTCATCCAGCACATTACTGCCCCAAGACATTCATTCAGAGGGGAGATGCCTTCCTTAGTTGATGCAGAGGTCTGGGACATGAAGAGATATAGTTGGGTGTCATCAGCATACTGATAGCACTCCACTCCATGTCTCCAGATGATCTCTCCCAGTGGTTTCATGTAGATGTTAAACAGCATTAATGACAAGATGATGCCCTGAGGAACGCCAAATTTAAACCCCCTTTGAAAGGAACAACTGTCCCCAAGCATCTCTGGAATCTGCTTGAGAAATAGGACTGGATCCACTGCAATGCACTGCCCCCAATTCCCTCAGACTTTCCAGAACGATACCATGGTCGATGGTATTGAAAGCCACTGAGATCCAAAAGCTTCAACAGGGTCACACTTCATCTGTCTGTGTTCAAGCAAAGATCATCTACTAAGGCAACTATAGCATTCTCGGCTCCGTATCCCGTCTTGAAGCCAGTTTGAAATGGGTCTAGATAATCTGATTCTTCCAAGAATGCTTTGAGTTGAAGAACAACTTCCTTCTCAAGCACCTTGCTTAGAAATGGAAGATGGATCTGTAATTGTTCATGTCCAAGGGATCTAGGGAGGGCTTTTCCAGAAGACGCTGAACCACCGCATCTTTTAAGCAAGATGGAAAATAGCCCTCCCTAAGAGATTCATCTATGATACATCTCAGGTGAGTCCTAAGTGCTTCTCCTATTTGGAGGACCAGCCGTGAAGGGCAAGGGTTTAGAGGGCAAGTTGTCTTCTTCACACTTCCAAGGAGCTTGTCCACATCCTCAGTACTCACAGATTCAAATTGATCCAGTATGATCTTATTCATGGAGTTAGTGGACACTTTACCTATAGCCTCTGGAAGAAGGGAAGGAATACGCCCTTTCTTCCTTCCTTTCAGAATGGAGCCCAAGCTGCGGAGCTAGACTCAGGAGAGAAAGGCTATGAAGACTCTGCTTTGTACATATAGCTCTTTCTCTCTCAGTGTGTGTCTCTGTGTGTGTGTGTGTGTGTGTGTGTTTGCCTCTGCTGTTCTTATGGCTGGGAATGGAGCTGGGGACTGAGGAGAGAAGAAAGTGTCAATTTTGTGCAAATGCAGAACTTCTGTGCATCAAAGAGTCCAGTGTGTTGAAATAGCAAAGAACTTTATTGAGACACATAGAAGGAATTCAGTGGTTAAGCCAGAACTACCCACTCCATGCCAAACTATACATTAAAACCCCAAAACCTAAATCACCACCCTCTTTCCAACCTAGCCCCCACCTCCAATTCCTACAGTCTATGCCCCACAGGTAACAAGACCCCTTTTGCCACCCCCAGAAACTAACCCCCTTCCTGTTAATATCATTCCCATAACTATTCAAGCCAGCTGCAACAAATCCCACCCCTCTATTTCGCTAACCTATACTACAATCTCCAGTCAAATTTATAAACTATGATCTATACTAACAGCAATGAAAACCTAAACTTAACAAAATATAACTTTAAAACATAAACAGACTTATCCACAGACAAACCACAGACATATGGATAGACAACCCTTACAAACAAAACCATAAGGGCCTTTTCACTGCTGGATTGAAAATATATTTTCTATATTAATTCTTGAAAAAATAATGTTAGTTCACTTCTGGGATTTGTATGGCTTCTCTCCTGTGTGGCCTCTCTGATGTGTCACTAGGTTTGACTTGAAAGAAAAACATTTCCCACAATGCTGGCATTTGTATGGCTTCTCTCCTGTGTGAACTCTCTGATGTATCACTAGGTTTGACTTCTGAGCAAAACACTGTCCACAATGCTGGCATTTGAATGGCTTCTCTCCTGTGTGGACTCTCTGATGCATGGCTAGGACTGACTTGTAGGCAATTTTTTCCCCACAATGCTGACATTTATGTGACTTCTTTCTTATGTGGACTCTCTCATGACTGACAAGTTCTTCTGTAAACAAGGAAAATGACATACAAGACTGAATCTCAGCATTAAGAGAGGAAGGTGTTACCCTAAGATTTAGCCCTACGTTCACACCTCCCTATTTCAGGTTAAATTAATAAAGTTGGTGTGAGTGACCTGAGCATGACACTGTTCTGGATGCCCCCAAATCCATATGACGATTGTATCCTTACTCATAGGAGCTAGCAAAGAAGAGATTGTAGGGGAACTGCTATGAGGAAATCAGTGGAAGCAGATAATCAGGCAGTTGAAAAATATTCTCTCAAATATATGTAAAAATACTTTGATTGAAAAGTGGCATCATTTCATGTGAGACTGCCATTGAGTGTTGAGTCAGAGCACATGGCATGATGCAAGCTAACTGCAGAGGATGCTTAATGCTGTGTGGCACCAGGAGATGACTCACAACCAAAACAGTATACAGCTAAAAAGGCCAATGTCATTCTAGGTTGCATCAATACGAGTAAAGTGTCTAGATCAAGGGATGTAATAGTGCTACTCTATTCTGCTTTAGTCAGAATAATCCTGTGTCCAGTTCAGGGCCCCACATTTTAAAAAGGATGTTGTCAAGTTGGAACATGCCCAGAGGAAGGCAGCCAACGTGGTGAAGGATCTTGAAACCATCAAGCCCTTTGAGGAGCGACAGTAAGACCTCTTTGGCAGTGCAACTCCCTTAGTTTCGTGGAGTCCTCTTCCTTGGAGGTCTTTAAACAGAGGATGGATGGTGTTTGGAAATGATTCTATAATTCTAGGGGAATCATAACACCAGGATAATTAAGCATAAAAGGGACCTAAGTCTTCATAGAAAGGACAATGGATTCAGGTTCCTTACCCACAGAAGCCACATTCTCATAATTCTCCATCATGACATAATTGTACATAAGTCTCTGCTTCTTCGTTAACAGATTCCATTCGTCCTCAGTGAAATATACTGCCACATCCACAAAAGTCACCTGCAACAGAAAATAGCCTTCATCCAGAGAGTGACTAAGCAAAAGGGGAGGAAAGCACATGATGCATCCAAATATTATTTCATCACTTCAGAATTCAGTGCAGGAAATAAACTTTAAATTATGTTAGCAAGCAAAAACCTGCTGCCTTTAAATCCAGTTTGTCTCAAATCCTTTCAATATAATATACTTAGAGAGCTGGACATGTTTAGCCTGGAGAAGGCAAGGTTAAGAGGTGATATGATAGCCCTGTTTAAATATATGAAGGGATGTCATATTGAGGAGGGAGCAAGCTTGTTTTCTGCTGCTCCAGAAAACAGGATCCGGAACAATAGATGCAAGCTGCAGGAAAAGAGATTCCACTTGAACATTAGGAGGAACGTCCTGAAAGTAAGCGCTGTTTGACAGTGGAACACACTCCTTCCTCAGAATGCAGTGGCGTCTCCTTCCTTGGAGGTCTTTAAGATGAGGCTGGATGGCCATCTGTCAGGGATGCTTTGATTGAGAGTTCCTGCATGGCAGAATGGGGTTGGACTGGGTGGCCCTTGTGGTCTCTTCCAACTCTATGATTCTATTATTCTAATATCATAAACAATATAATTTATGCCATGGCTGGGATATTGAGGATGTATTACAATACTCACTATCCCAACACATACAGAACATTTAGCCACCAAAGAATTATAGTGCATTTAGAAATTTCTTGCCACATTTCAGAGGCAAACATCAATTTTAATAACAGTTTTGGGGAGCACGCTGGGATTGAGGGCCACTGGGGCTACCCCATATTTAGATCCAGAGATGTTCCCCCATATCCTCCAACATCTCACTGATGGGAAAAGGAAGACGCATGTGGACAAGCAATCCAGAGGACAGTGAAGATGGCCAAAGTTGTTTATGAGAAAGGTCACAAAATGGGGAAGGGCACAGCAGTTTGCTTTAGCTTCAGCCTCCTGGGAAGGGCAATATCCTGCATCCATCTTTCCTCTCCTCTCCCCACTTTTGAGGTGATGGGGGGCAAACTGAATGGCATTCAGGAATTGAAGTGAGCTGAGAAGGGGGAAAATGGGAGGATGAGAGAACAACCGGGACATTTTTAAAAGCCCCTGAAAAAGTGGGGTGACAGAGAGTTAAGCAGGACTGTCTCTGCCATATTGGGAGAATATGTTCTCCGCTTGCTTTCATGAACTGGCCCAACAGGGACACAGATGAAAATTAATAGTCAAGAACTTCAACTCACCAAAGAATTCTTGTACGGATATTGATTGGTATTTGTATTTTCAGCTAGCTGAAAGGTTTAGGTCTGACCAAAAATTGATGGGTGTTTCTTACGAAGAGAACAGCTTGGACAAAATTTTTGTGGATAAAGAAAGTAAACATCTTGGAAAATATTATAAGATCTTAAAAGAAAGAGATTTGGAGGATGAAATTGTTAAACTTTCCATGGTAAAATGGTCACAGGATTTGCAGAAAGCCATCGACAAGATCACTGGGAAACACCTTGGAAAGAGACAAGGAAATTTACCTTGTGTCAAAATTACAAGGAGAACTATGCCAAAATGTTACATAGATGGTCTATGACCCCTCTCAAAATGAACAAAATGTATAATACTGCTAACATTAAACGTTGGGAATGTGGGAAACAGGATGGCACTTTCTTCCACCTTTGGTGGAAATGTGACAAAACCAAGGGATTTTGGACTAACATTCATAATTTAATGACAAATATACTCCACACAGATATTCCTTTAGATCCTCATATTTTTCTGTTAAACATGACATGTATATTGGAGGATGTCTATGCTAAGAAACTGTCACCTCTAATTCTCTAGATGGAAACGCTGGCTAGGATTCTCTATGCTCAATATTGGAAAAACAGTGTGGTACCAACTGAAGAGGAATAGTTGTGGGAAGCTAAGAGATTGGATATTTGGACAGAAAGACTGAGGAATAAAGACATAAATGTTGTAATTAAGGATTGGAAATACTTAGATAGGTATTGTGGTTTTAAGGTATTATAACCTCTGCTGCTTAACTTTGTCTAATTTGCCTAACTCTCCTTGTTTTAACTTTTATGCATAACATAAATATATTTGTGATATTCATATATTTTCATAGAAGCTGATGATTTAATACCAGTTTGGAGGAATATAAATGGCGTTATAAAAGCGTGTTACCATGTGTTATGTTCGAAGTGTATGAAACTAATGTGGAATATCATATAATCATTTATGTATTGTGTTTTGTTGTTGTTGTTTTGTCTTGTATGTTTTGTATTATGTCTTCTTTATATGTTTTCTTAATAAAATAAATTAAAAAAAACAGGACAGAGTGGGAGAGAGTTTTGAATTATGACATGTAATTTAAAAACAAACATGCAAATCTCTCCCCATCTCCTTCCTGAGATCCCAAGATGAGATTTTTAATAGCTTTACTATCCAGACTAGTTTAGATCACTTCAGTCAAGTCTAAAGAGTGGAGAAGCTGATGATGGCCCAAAGATCCCTGGTCCAAAGCTTTTCTCCATCACATGTTTTTAGCCAAAGGAAATGGTGGCCAGCGGACATGACTTCAGGGCAGATTTTGTATAGTTAGTTTCCTCTCAGGTGTCCCCAGTCTGGTCCTCGGGAGCCGCCTCGGGGTTGCAAACAAAG